>JADBJO010000651.1:175000-190000 GCA_016801955.1 Conus betulinus | reverse complement strand
TCAGGCAGAAACAGAAACGTATTTTACATTAGATACAAATAAATTGCACAGAACTGTTTCAACAGATTCAGGTTGAGGGTTATTGGTTTGAAGGTCGTAATCAATGGCTGTTAAGTCACGAATGTTCAGATGAAATTATCTGCCCATCGTGTAGAAGTAATTGTGGACTTGAAGAACACTTTTAGTTTGATTGCATTGCAAACGTGAAGGCTGCAGTGTGTTACATTCCTTTTCATACCACCCCAGTAGTTTATGTTGCTATGCGTTATCTAATGATAATGAGCGTGTTGTGAAAGAACTAGCGAAAGACATGTGGCTGAATCCACGTACGCGAGAAAAAAGTCATCGAACAAAGCACCGGTTAATTTCGAAATGATCCAATATGTGTGTGTGTGTGGGGGGGGGGGGGGGGGGGGGGATAGGGGGGTGTGGCATAGGGGAAAGGGAGAGGGAGGAAGAAGGAGGGGGACGGGGAGGGAGAGGAAGGAATGGAGGAGAGGTGTGTTTGAGCAAGTGTGTTTTCATCTGAAATTTCAGCTTTGGGCATCAGTTAATACAATTACTATATCCCTAGTCTATAGGGACCTCAAGTTCTAACTTCACATGACAATAGAATCTCTCAATCTCTCTCTCTCTCTCTCATCAATCTCTCTCAAATCTGCGGGCTCTCTCTCTCTCTCTCTCTCTCAATCTCTCTCATCTCTCCTCTCGTCATCTCTCTCTCTCTCTCTCTCTCATGTGTGTGGTGTGTGTGTGTTGTGTGTGTGTGTGTGTGTGTGTGTGTGTGTGTGTTGTGTGTGTGTGTTTGTGTGTGTGGTGTGTTGTGTGTGTGTGTGTGTGTGTTGTGTGTGTGTGTGGTGTGTGTGTGTGTGGTGTGTGTGTGTGTGTGTGTGTGTGTGTGTGGTGTGTGTGTTTGTGTGTCTGTGTGTGTGTGCCTCACCCCCACCTTCCAGCGCATTTTAGTTTGTTCTGATATGTAAAAATAAATGTCCAATAGCCCAGGACAAAAACGGAATAATAACAATTTTTAAACGGAGCTAAAGTCAACCGCCACAGACAAAATAAACGATAACGATATTTTTTAAAGAAAACCTCTGGGGTGCAAATCTTAAACAGAGGGCACCTTTTAGAAGCGGACACGCGGAGAGGCAGAGTCTCGGAACAGAAAGAAGTCCATGTACTGAACTTGAGTGATTTGCTGAAGATTGATGGAGGTCATTGTCCAGGCCACCAAACAATGAGGAAGAAAAAAAGACACGCCATATCATTGTTCTTTTCTCGACATTGAGACTCTTGCTTGAGACATGATACTTCAGCTTCAAAGCAACATTCATTACAGTACAGGCAGCAGCAACAGTAGCCGGAATAGCTCTGTGGTAGAACACCGGACTTGCAATCTTGGTGATCCTTGGGTTGCGGGTTCGAATCTCCGCCGGGCCGTTTTGGTACAGGGGAATTTTTTCCCTCGGAGTTAACATTTGGCTCTGACTCCATTTCCCACACAGTCCTTCGAATGAGACTATAAACCGAGGTTCCGTGTGTGAACGCACGCTAAACATCTTACATACACGTAAAATCCCATCAAGAGAAGGACCGTTTGGCTGTTGGTATGGATGACACGTTACACATAGCATGCATCCTGCGTGAGAAATGGAAAGAATGAAGAAAGTAAGGAAAACTGAGTGAACGGTATTGAACGATACTGACTGGATGACACGGGAAAACGACTGAATGAAGCGCCAGCTGGCAGCTCTTCATCAGCACTACCCAGGTAGGCAGCCCGTTGTGTAACGTTGTGTAAATGAGTGTGGATTGTAAAGCACTTAGAGCTTGGTTTCTAGCCGTGGATAGGCGCTATGTAAGTATTCACAACAATGATAATGATGATAGCAGAGAATTGCAGCAGCAGCAGCAGCAGCAGCAGCAGTAGTCGTAGTAGTAGCAGCTGCAGCAAAAGTAGTAGTAGGAGTAGTAGTAGCAGCAGCAATAGCAGAAGTGGCAGTAGTAGAAGTAGTAGCAGTAACAGCAGCAGGAGAATAATAGGGAGAAATAGTAGCAGTAGCAGCAGTAGCAGTAGCAGCAGTAGTGGCAGTAGTTGTAGTACTAGTAGGCCCATTAGTTGTAGTTGCTGATGTAAAGGCCTCATTACATTATTACATCCGCACTGCTCTCCTCTTCCTCCTCTCCTTCTTTCAACAAATTCATTCATTATTTTGTTTGACTAAAGTCATGAGAAAGCAAGAGATTGAACAAAGGAGAGATGGTTTGTGATATAAACATGTATTACTGTTGTTGCTTTTGTTGTTGCTGTTGTGATCGCTCCAATGTCAACTTATACGCACAACAGCTTTTTATACATTATTTCTGCCGTTACTGATTTTTGTTATGACTTCACTGTCGTTACTGGTCCTTTTTTATGTCTGTGTAGTGATGAACTGCTGTATTGTTGCTGCTGCTTGTTAATGATGGTTGTACTGATACTGAACATTTCAAATCTTAGAATAGCTTTAAACATGAAATACAAAAGTTATATGCATGTGAACTTGGATGTATACATCTGTGTAAATCCACAAATATTTTGTGCTTTAGAGCTTATTATTGTTAGTGGTAAATGCCATTGGTTGACGCGTGCAAACATGTGTGACGGAATACGCATTTTTGTCCGTCTGCCTGTATGGGGAAAAATACTTCCCAAAACATGGCGTCAATCTCAAACATAATAGAAGCATTCTGGGAAAAAAACCAGCACATAAGGTTGCCAACAAACGTAAAATCTGGTCAGAAACAAAAGAATTGGATAAGAAAGACAACGACTGCCACCAACATGAACCGCTGGTGCCACGGAAGGTGAGACATAGGACAGCATCAGATCCAAAAGAGACGCAAGTGTGTTTCTTCGAACACAATGACTTCGCATGGCATGACAGCCAATCAAAAATGAACAGATACACACACAGACATATAAATATACTGTCAGTTAGGCAGAATCATCTACCACTGCAGATATGAAGACTTATTACCCCCTCCCCCCCCCCCCCCCCCCCCCCCCTATTTCTACAATCTGAGACATAAGAGCAAGCTTTGTTTATAATTCAATATTTCTTGCAGTCATTGCAACACCTAGCTGCTCTGTAAGTTGCTGGAATGGTGCTCGGTACTTATTCTTGGAATTTATTGTTATATTAGTCTCAGATTGTAGAAATAGGCGGGGGGGGGGGGGGGGGGTGTGATAAGCCTTCATATCTGCAGTGGTAGATGATTCTGCCTAACTAACAGTATGAGCTTGAGTGGGTGAGTGGGGAATAATACATGCTTCTCAAAATGAACCTTCAGCAAGCTTATAGTCTCCTAAGTGGGAGACCATCTCCAATGGGGAGAAAGCTCACTAACATATAACTCCTGGTTAAATACCGATATTTCGAAACCTGATTGTTTCTCCTCAGTGTGACCGCGGAAAGTGGTAATTTGACTCCTCTGCCTTTTCGGTTTTAGAAGAGTGCTATACCAGAAAAAGGCTGGTGTGCAGTACCGTAGTATGTTTGTGAGTTTTCAAAAAAAACTAACCAAAGGTGCAACCTAAGAAGCAAAAAGAAAATCATGAAAGAACAAAACAAGCTACATTTTCTTGTGAAAAGTAGAAAATATAAAAAGATAGCCTCTTAAGACACAAGTGCTGAGGGCCAGTTCTTGGAATGAATCCGCAAGGGACTAAATTACAATAAAACAATAAATTTCAAGGATAAGTACCGAGCACCATTCCAGCAACTTACAGAGAAGCTAGGTGTTGCAATAATATATGCAATATATATAGATATATATATATATGCATGCGTGCATAAATGAATAAATTGATAGATATATAAATGAATAAATAAATGAATAAGTTAATTGATTAATTAATTAATGAAAATCCACCATACTGTAGTCAGGTGACGCAACGTATGCTCTCAACACTATTTTCCACCTTTCCTATGATAGAGAGTAGCAGTGGCATTCTTTGCCCGCTATCACTACAATATCCATATATATATATATATATATATATATATATATATATATATAACAATACGTAGTGGGGGAAAACAAGTGCAGGTTAACGATTCTTCCATCATTATAGTAATGATTTGGCAAAGATTAGAAATTGAGAGGGAAAAAATAAAATTGAAGATGAAATAAATGGGAAAATGTATATCATAAATATGAAAACCCCTTATATATTTATATATATATATATATATATATATATATATATATATATATATGTAAGAGATATCAGATGTCTGTGGGTGTAACTCCTTACACAAACCCTCAGGTCCTTTTACCTCCGGATAGAAAATGACAGGTCCCACATTGACAGTATGGTAATTTCTCTCACTTCCTCATTCATAGCACACACATTTACTCACACAAACACGCGCGCGCACACAAACACGCGCGCGCGCGCAGAGAGAGAGAGAGAGAGAGAGAGAGAGAGAGAGAGAGAGAGAGAGAGAGAGAGAGAGAGAACACAACGTCTGGATGAAACGATGTGCTAGGCTTATTTTTTAAGATTACTTTTCACGGTGTGTTCGTTTTGTTTGTTTTTCTGCTTCTAATCTCAAAGCGAAAAGCGCGGCCCAAGTGAGACCCCTACCCCATCAACCCCTCCCCTACCCCTTCCCGTACACACATTCTCCTAGATGTTGTTGTCGTCGTTGTCGTCATTATTCATCGCTATCGGGACTTTGCAACTGGTGTCTTCTTCCTCCTCCTCGTCCTTGTCCTCCAACTCCTCCTTCTCCTCCTCCCCCCCCCCCCCCCCCCCCCCCCGCCTCCTCCTCCTCCTCCTCCTCCTCCTCCTCATCATCATCATCACCATCATCATCATCATCGCCATCATCATCATTATCATCACGGTCATCATCATCATTATCGTCATCGTCGTCGTCGTCGTCATAGTTGTCATCATCGTCGTCGTTATCGTCGTTGTCGTTGTTAACATCATCATCACCACCACCACCACCATCACCACCACCACCACCACCACCACTGTCACCCGCATGCCCACCATCATCAACGCCAGACTGAACATCATCATCATCATCATCATCATCATCATTGTGTAACGCCAGTCCATCTTAGAATCCTGTAACGGGGACACAACTTCCTCCCTGACTGACGATTTTTTTCTGACTCGGACATGTCCATCCACTGCCGACCATGCTCCATGTGTGGTCACCCCACCTCTTTGAAGCCCCGCCCCAGCCCTCAGACCGACACGCACGAGCGACAAAGAGCACGTGCAAGCACAGCACCAGCAACCCCTGCAGGACCAGCATCGGCCACACCACTGCCCCGGAATTCAGGTCACTCTGGGCTGTCTGCCATCCATCCCAGAGAGAGAGAGAGAGAGAGAGAGAGAGAGAGAGAGAGAGAGAGCGGCGTTGTGTTGGTGTGGTGGATTGGCTGGAATAGAGGATTGGGAGCGAAACCAGAAGAGGGAGAGGGATGTGTTGGTGAGGAAGGGTGGAGGAAACTTGCGGCGATGGTGGTGGGGGGTGGTGGTGAGTGGTGGAAGAGAGAAGGGGGGGGGGGGGGGGAGGATGGGAGGCGACTGGGGAGGGGAGGGAGATAAGCGCAGGGGGTCGCCTCAGGACATCGCCAGACAGGCCAGATAACTGGGCGGCAAAGAGTGGGCGAAGAGTGGGAACGGTGTGTGTGTGGGAGGGGAGAAAGGAAGGGGCTAGTGGAAGGAGAAGAAGAGGGGAGGGGGTTGGAGGAAAATGAGTAAAAGACCTTAGAAGGAGGAAGTGGAGGAGAGGGGGAAGAGGGCGGGCGGTGAGGGGCTGTGCTGTGTGAGCAGGATGGCCAAGTTTAGGGAGTTGTGACCCCAACAGCCACCTCTCTTCATTAGCGGTCCAGTCTGGAGAAGTGCGCCACGTGTCTTTATGCCAGAAATGGAGCTGTTTCCAGACCTGCTGTTCTCTCCAATGTTTGTTGCTATGATTTTCTTTCTCCCTACCTCCTTCCTTCCTTCCTTCCTTCCTTCCTTCCTTCCTTCCTTCCTTCCTTCCTTCCTTCCTTCCTTCCTTTCCTTCGTTCATTTCTTGCTTGCGTCCTTCCCTCTTTCCTTTCTTCCTTCTCGTCTTTTTTTTTTCTTTCCTTCCTTCTTTCGTTTACCCCGTCCTTCCGTTTTTCCGTCTTTCCTTCCTTTCTTCCATCCTTTCTTCTATCTTTCCTCCAATCCCGTCTTCCTGTCTTGCGGCTTGTTCTTTTGCATTTTCGACCAGTTCGTGCAGACTTGACTTGCATCCTCTATTCCTCCTTTTCAATCTGTCATCCGTCCTTCCTTCCACTCTTCCAGCCGCTCTTCTCCCTTTCCTACCCTTCTTCTTCAGTGGTGGTTTTTTTCTTTCATCTATTTACTGCTTTGTTCTGGTTCCAGATTTATGTTTTCTCATTTCGTATCTTCAATATAAAAGCAACCACATTTCAAATTAATAGTTCTTCTCTTCAAATTTTTTATCCTTCTCCCTTTCAGCCCTCCCACTCTCTCTCTCTCTCTCTCTCTCTCTCTCTCTCTCTCTCTCTCTCTCTCTCTCTCTCTCTCTCTCTCTCTCTCTCTCTCGTGTGTGTGTGTGTGTGGTGTGTGTGTGTGTGTGTGTGTGTGCGTGCGTGCGTGCGTGTGTGTGTGTGTGTGTGTGTGTGTGTGTGTGTGTGTGTGTGTGTGTGTGTGTGTGTGTGCGTGCGTGTGCGCGCGCGCGCGTGAGTGTTGTTTTGTTTGTTGTGTGTGTGTGTGTGTGTGTTGTGTGTGTGTGTGTGTGTGTTTCATTTATCCCTCCGTTCTTTCCTTCGAATCCTTATCTGCCCTTTACTTAAGATTTCTGTAGATTCTCGATACTTTCACCCCCATCCTCACCCCTCTTCGCCCTTCGTCCCTTCTTTTAAACATCTTTCCCCGCCCACCCAGTCTCCCACCTCTCCTCTCACCCACTGCCTAAAACCACCCGTCCACCCATTTCACGCTATCTGGACCACCTACGCGTCGAGTTGCCTGCCTGCGTCCCTCCCTCTCTGCCACCTCTCCTCTTTCCTGGTCTCCGTCCAGGCTGGCCCTGGAAGCGGAGCAGAGGTTTGAAACAAATAAACAAGATTTTGACAACAACGTATACAACCTATGAAGGAGAGAAAGAAAGAAAGGGAAAGGAACGAGAAGAAGAAAAAAATAAAATCAGGAAGGAAGGAAGAAACAAGGGACAAAAAAACACCAGAGGGTGAGTTAGTAGCCCAGCAAACGATCAGCCAAGCGAGCACCGAGTGAAAAAGCTGAAAAAAAAAAATCAAACAACCTTGCAAACTAGCAACCAGTGTACAAAATGGCAAGCTACAGATGCATTCTGGCCTTTTTTCCCGGCGGGGGGAGGGGGGGGGGGTCAGCCTTATGTTATTTTTCTTTTGTGTTATTTCATTATTTATAAGCAATATCAATGGTTTATTTTGTTTCTGAACTCTGATTTGTTGAAGTTCTTGTTGTGGAATGTAGATAAGTAACTGAATAACAACAAGCAAGCCAGAGAGCAAAATGATTTTGTTCATTCATTTATTGATGAATTCATCTTCGCTCTCGGCCTCAAAAGCGATAGATTGAGAGAGAGGAGGGAGAGAGAGAGAGAGAGAGAGAGAGAGAGAGAGAGAGAGAGAGAGAGAGAGAGAGAGAGAGAGAGAGAGAGAGAGAGAGAGAGAGAGAGAGAGAGAGAGTGAGAGAGAGAAGGGGAGAGAGGGGAGAGACAGACAGACAGAAACAGACAGAGAGAGAGAGATGGCCACCTGTAGAACGACTCAACTTCATTTACTTTGACCTTTTTTTTAGTTTAGTCCCATCAGTCCAGCTAGACTCAAATCAGCTCAGCAAAGTTGCCATTCTAGGAAAACATCGGAACACTTTTACAGCATGCGCTACCCCACTGATCGGCCACGCGCATCATTGATGCTTTTGGGAGGGGGGGGGGGGGGGGGGGGGTGGGGGGGGGGGGGGGGGGGGGGGGTAGTGGTGAGAATCTTGCTTGCAGCCAGCAGAAACAAGACAGACTTTGATGAAAAGATGACAGACAGAAATAGAATCAAACAGCCGACAAGAAGAGACGAGTAAATAAACGGTAGAGACAGAGACAATAAGTACAGAGAGACAGAGTACAGAAAACAAACACGAATTAAAGCAGATAGAAGACAGAAAAAAAAAACACAAAGCTAAAGCAAGTAGAAGGAGAAGAAGAAGAAGTAGTGGCAAAGAAGCAGCAGCAGTGCAAAGCTGCAGTAGTAGAAGTAGTGGCAAAGGAGTTGCAGCAGTAGTAGAAGTAGTGGTGGCAAAGGAACTGCAGCAGTAGTAGAAGTAGTGGCAAAGGAGCTGCAGCAGTAGTAGAAGTAGTGGCAAAGGAGCTGCAGCAGTGCAGCAAAGTAGTAGAAGTAGTAGTGGCAAAGGAGCTTGCAGCAGTAGTAAAGGAAGTGCAGCAGTGGCAAAGTAGGAGCTGCAGCAGTAGTGGCAAAGAAGCAGTAGTAGAAGTAGTGGCAAAGGAGTTGCAGCAGTAGTAGAAGTAGTGGCAAAGGAACTGCAGCAGTAGTAGAAGTAGTGGCAAAGGAGTAGCTGCAGCAGTAGTAGAAGTAGTGGCAAAGGAGCTGCAGCAGTAGTAGAAGTAGTGGCAAAGGAGCTGCAGCAGTTGCAGCCGGACAGCAGCAGTAGTGAATGGTAGGCCCTAATTATTAGCAGCAGTTGCAGCAGTTGCCCAACGGTCGAAAAGTAAACTACTCATAAGAAGTATAACACGTTACTACATAAGGCCACCCAATCAACCAAATGAGAGGGGACTTAAACCGCGATAAGAAGCGGAGGTTCGGAGGAAGCTAGAGAGAGAGAGAGAGAGAGAGAGAGAGAGAGAGAGAGAGAGAGAGAGAGAGAGAGAGAGAGAGAGAGAGAGAGGGGGGTCCCTCGCATACATTGACAGGGAAGGGGTAGGAGGAGAGGAGTGAGAGATAGGGAAGGATGGGGGATGAAAAGGTGGGAGGGGGGGAAGGGGTGGTGGCACTGGGAAAGACGGAAATGGGAGAGATGGTCATGGCAAGATCTGTGCTTATAAACACGTCGGTCCCTCCGGCTCCGGCCCCTCGGGGGGAAGACACACAAACACACGATGCACACTGCAGCTGAGAGCATGGGACTGACGGGCCCCTACTTTGCCTTCTTTCTTAGTTTCTTTTTAACATTTTTTTTTACTTTCTCTCTCGTGTGTTCTCTTGTGGGGGAGATGGGATGGGAGGGTGAAGCAAGAAGGGGTGGTGGAAGAAGGGGAGTGGGGGTGGGGAGGGGAATCAGATGCTGTCTGGCAGCATCAACAGTCTGCAGGTGTGGATGAAATGGGCTTCAAATGCAATTATTGCGCCCCGCCTTCTCCTTCCCTCCACCCCCCATCCCTGCCATCTTCTACGCACACCCATCACCTTCCCCACCGCTCGCCCTTCCTTTGCCCTGAACAAAAATAAACAAACATGAAATAAAGAAAAACGGAAGAGTACTAAGTAAAGATGGAAAGAAAAAAAATGAATGAATGTCAGAAAGGTTACACACACACACACACACACACACACACACACACACACACACACACACACACACACACACACACACACGCACACACACACACACGCGCACGCGCGCGCGCGCACACACGCACGCACGCGCACGCACGCACGCACGCAGATTTTGTGACGGTTATGTTGAAAAAAAAAAAAACACAATCACCTCTCTCTCTCTCTCTCTCTCTCTCTCTCTCTCTCTCTCTCTCTCTCTCTCTCTCTCTCTCTCTCTCTCAAAAAAAAAAAAAATGCTGTCCTGTATGGAGCCGACTACTGTTTTCCGTTCAGTCTGTCCCTCTGTCATTCCGCAAGAAAACTTGAAATCACTGGAGTGAATCGTGACCACATTTTCAAAATGTGTTGAAATCAGGTAGGAGTCACTATAATTCCCGTTCTCAAAGCGCGCACGAAACCGCGCATGGAAGTGACGTGGTCTCCATCTCCGTAGGTTGACCTTTCACATCACTGGGAAATGATGATATTTCCCTTCACTGATGCACATTGGAAACACACTGGAAAAAACATTTCCACTTTTCTACATGCACACTAGACTACACACGAAAGTGACTACATTTCCACTTCTCGTATGTTCACACTAGACATTACATGGAAATAAATGCAGTTCCCGTTCACTGGGTCTACACAAGACTAGACACAGGTATGACTAATTTCACTTCCGTAGGTTCACACATTCGATAACACAGGGCAGTACTTTTTTCCCGTAGATTCATGCTACATTACACATGAGAATACTTCCTTATGTTTACGCTAAGCAACATATGACCATAACTATATTTCCAGTTCCTTATGTGCACACTAGACAACACTTGGACCTAGTGCACAGAGACAACACATGAACCTAGAGTCCAGAGACAAAGAAAATAACTACATTTCCACTTTCTATGTGCACAGAGACAACACATGACCTAGAGTCCAGAGACAAACCATAAAAATAACTACATTTCCACTTTCTATGCGCACACTAGACAACACATAAACCTAGTGCATAGAGACCACACATGAAAATAACTACATTTCCACTTTCTATGTGCACACTAGACAACATACGAAAGTAACTACATATCCACGTCTATTGATTCACATTGGATGACACATGAAATTAAACCTAACGACACTTTGGGGTGCACCTGGACAAAGTACAGTAAACTCTTTCTGACTCTCTGGGTCCACACTAATCCATACAGAGGCCGTTCTGTTCGGAAGCACGTGTGATACGGGTGTCCTCTTCCTTTGCACTGGGGCTGAGCGTACATCAGCGCTGGGGCTGAGTTCATCCAGAAAGATTTTTTTTTCTTATACACCTGCGATGTCAGGCATCAGAATAGTTTAAAGCTGAGGTTAGTGTTATTATTTATTTATTTGTTTTATCCCACCTCCCCTCCCCTTCCAACGAAGGTTCTATTCCCAGCATTTTAACCGGTCATCACGTTCAAAAAAAAAAGGCAGGGTCGTTAATGTATTTGTGTGGGTTAAATGCACGAGAGACAGTACCACGCTCAACCGTAGGTCAGTTTTACAGATGTCAAACCTGACATTACACACAGACAACCGACCGTGACAGGTCAGTTTTGAGATGTCAACCTGACATGACACACAGACCCTGACATGACACACAGACCGACATGATACACAGACCTGACATGACACACATGACATGACACACAGATCTGACATGACACACATATCTGACATGACACACATCTGACATGAAACACAGACCTGACGTGAAACACAAACCTGACGTGACACACAGATCGGACATGACACACACACATCTGACATGACACACAGACCTGACATGACACACAGACCTGACATGACACACAGATCTGACATGACACACATATCTGACATGACACACATATCTGACATGACACACATGTTTGACATTACACACAGACCTGACATGACACACAGACCTGACATGACACACAGATCTGACATGACACATAGATCTGACACGCACATAGATCTGACATGACACACAGACATGACACACATGTTTGACATTACACAGACCTGACATGACTCACAGACCTGACATGACACAAAAAACCTGACATGACACATAGACCTGACATGACACACAAACCTGACACGACACACAAACCTGACATGAAACACAGACTGACATGACACACAAACTGACACGACACACAGACCTGACATGACACACAGACCTGACATGACACACACACATGACACACATATCTGACATGACACATAGATCTGACATGACACACAGATCTGACATGACACACATATCCTGACATGACACACAGACCTGACATGACACATAGATCTGACATGACACATATATCTGACATGACACACATATCTGACATGACACACATATCTGACATGACACATGACATGACACATAGATCTGACATGACACACATATCTGACATGATATACAGACCTGACATGACTCACAGACTCGTCATGACACATAGACATAACAAGTGTGTATGCCTGCTGGAGCGAATGGACGTAAGACCTTGTGTTCGCATTGATGCCATTACGGGATTTAGTGTGTACGTGCGTGCGTGCGTGCGAGCGTACGTGCGTGCGTTTGTGCGTATGTGCGTGCGTGCGTGCGTGTGTGTGTACGTGTGTGACTAGTTTTAATCTGCTGTCTATCTGATGACTGTCTGTTGTGCTCATAGCGAGCCTCTGAACGCACAAGGGAATTTCTGTGAAGTGAAACTTCTGTTGAATTGAAGGTCCAGCCTGACATCTCCATAGATATCTCCATAGATAATGTGCATTGTGGTTAAGAGAACTAATTTGTCACCTCAATGGCTGTGTATTGTGCTTAATGGGTCTGACTTGACGCCTCTGCTGCTGATGTGTTTTGTGTTTATTACTGCCTAATGTCAGTAAGCTTCCCGGTATTACTCTGTCGGTCGGCTGAGCTGTAAATGGTATAGGTCTATGGTTGATGTGTGTTGAGTTTGTCACGTTTGGTTGGACATCTCTATGACTGATGTATGTTGTGTTTAATTAGTCTAACTTTACATCCCTATGGCTGATGTACATTGAGTTTAAAAGACCTAATTTCACATTTTCATGACTGATGTGTATTGAGTTTAAAAGACCTAATTTCACATCTCCACGACTGATGTATACTGAGTTTAAAAGATCTAATTTCACATCTCCACGACTGATGTATATTGAGTTTAAAAGACCTAATTTCACATCTCTACGACTGATGTATACTGTACCTCCTCCCAGCAACAGGTCTAATTTGACATCCCTGTGACTGATGTATATTGAGTTTAACACGTCTGGTTTGACGTCTCTATGACTGATGCATGATTACGCTTAGTACAACTGGTTTGACGTCTCTGTGTCTAACGCATAATTGTGTTGAACAGTTCTGGTTTGACATTATTATTGTTGATATGTAATGTATTTTACAGGTTTGATTTTACATCAGTATGATTGATGCGTATTGTGTTTATCAGGTCCAGCCTGACATCTCTATAGATAATGTGTATTGTGGTTAGCAGAACTAATTTGTCATCTCTATGGCTGTGTATTGTGTTTAATGGGTCCGACTTGACACCTCTGCTGCTGATGTGTGTTTTGTGTTCAGTGTTCCCTGGTCTGACACGTAGACCGACATGTGCTGGTGTGTACTGTGTTAATCATTCATAAGGTATGTGTGTCATGTCAGGTATGTGTGTCACGTCAGGTCTGTGTGTATGTCTTTCTGTGTGTCTTGTCAAAATATGTGTGTAATGTCAGGTATGCGTGTCATGCCAGTGCTGTGTGTCATGTCAGTGCTGTGTGTCTTGTCATTGCTGTGTGTCATGTCAGTGCTGTGTGCCATGTCAGCTATGTGTGTCATGTTAGCTATGCGTGTAATGCTAGTGCTGTGTGTCATGTTAGTGCTGTGTGTCATGTCAGCTATGTGTGTCATGTTAGTGTTGTGTGTCATGTCAGATATGCGTGTCATGTCAGTGTTGTGTGTCATGTCAGTGCTGTGTCATGTCAGCAATGCGTGTCATGTCAGTGCTGTGTGTCATGTCAGCTATGTGTGTCATGTTAGTGCTGTGTGTCATGTCAGCAATGCGTGTCATGTTAGTGCTGTGTGTCATGTCAGTGCTGTGTGTAATCTCAGGTATGCGTGTCATATCAGTGTTGTGTGCCATGTCAGTCTGTGTGTCATGTCAGATATGTGTGTCATGTCAGGTATGCGTGTCATGTCGTCTGTGTGTCATGTCAGATCTGTGTGTCATGTCAGGCATGCATGTCATGTCAGTCTGTGTGTCATGTCAGATCTGTGTGTCATGTCAGTGCTGTCTGTAATCTCAGGTATGTGTGTCATGTCAGATCTGTGTGTCATGTCAGTCTGTGTGTCATGTCAGTATGTGTCTGTGTCAGTGTGATTCAGTCTAGTCTGTTCTGAACCACTGACGTCAGATGAATGCTCTCTCTCTCTCTCTCTCTCTCTCTCTCTCTCTCTCTCTCTCTCTGTGTGTGTGTGTGTGTGTGTGTGTGTGTGTGTGTGTGTGTGTGTGTGTGTGTGTGTGTGTGTGTGTGTGTGTGTGTGCATTTATCAGTTTATCCCAAAAACGTCTGTCCAGACCCAAAGAGGTGAGGAATGACAGGGCTGTCAGCCAGCTGTGGGAGGATAGGGGGAAATCTGGAGAAGCCCAGTGCCTGTGGAAGGCTACACTCTGTAAATTACCTGGCGGAGACAACATGGTGTCTGATGACCCACCTGTCAGCAACCAGGATATCCGCTGACTGGCAGACCAGGGCCATTACCTGCTTGACTTGAAGCTGTTCTTCACAGCAAAATTAACCCCTCCTCTCATTTCTGCCCCCCCGGGATAAAACATGGCTGACATTATTGGGAATGTTCTCAACATAAGGGGATTCTAGATCAACCCTTCAGATTCCGTTTTAAATATAAAGCGTGCACACGTCTTGCAAACGGCTAAAAGACATTCTCTTACAGGTTTATTTTTAAAGGTTATTTAGAATGCATTAATTTTCGCTGGAGGCTTTTTACGAACAGCTCATATACCAAACGATTGCATCACCCTGAAATACAGACAGCGTAAAGAAACAAACAAGAGACCTACTTCAGTTTTGGACTTTTTCTTGTTCCTGTTGAGTTTAATTTTCCATTTCATCATCATCATCATCATCATCATCATCATCATCATCATCATCATCATCATCATCATCATCATCATCATCGTCGTCATCATCGTCGTCGTCGTCGTCGTCACCACTTGTTTATATTTTGCGTTAGTATTCCTGAATGTGAATTATATCCATACTGTTCACATAAAACTATTGCACTTGATATCAAAATTCAAATGGCATTAATGTGGTAATTGCCAAACCACCGTG
>JADBJO010000651.1:167500-170000 GCA_016801955.1 Conus betulinus | reverse complement strand
CACTCCAAAAGTTTGTAAGTCGAGCTATAACTCTCCTCGTAAATGAAACCATTTTTAATCACAATGACACCTAACTGAACAGCTCAGTGTCCAGGTCTTTCCGGTCACACGTCCTTTGGCCGTCCTTTGTATGATCTGTTGACTCGTCATTCACCGCCTGTCAGTTGATTCGTCCACCAGGTGCCCGTACTACGGTGAAATAAATGACCAAGCAGGTGTTAAACGGTTATCCTGGAGGCCATGGTGACTTGACGGGGAAAGGTGTGCTATATGTAATAGACAAAATGGAAAAACAGAAGGAAGAAAGTAGGAGCCTGATAATGCCATCGATCAAATGACCGCATTGCAACTTTTGGTGTAAGTGCTCGCATCATGCGTGAACCAAAACAGACAAGTCCCTAGCAGTTGATCATCGCTGGTCAACACAACTCTTCAGTTGATAGTGAGAGAAAACAAGAAGGCCGCTCAGCACGCAGATAAAAAATGTGATGCCGAATCATGAAATGGACAGATTAGAACAATGGCAAAGAAGAGGGTCAGTGCGGACTGCTGTATTGCTATCTGAAAAAGAGGAAGAACATATAGAAGACACAGTTTTGGTTCCCTGTCGTGACGTCGGCGATGGTGCTAAAAGGAAGACAACGTGGTTACCCACCGGAATGGTGACCACGACACTCGAGAACTGTCGGCTTCTAGCGAAATTTTCTGACAGACGACCAGAAGCCCCGCACATACTGAAGTAAAAGAAGAATAACAGGGCAAAAAAACTGTGCATAGGCGTTTAAGTCAACGATGATCCAACTCCACTCCATGCCAGACTGCTGAAGGAATGCAAAGCAAGACACACTGTTCTTCCAGTTCATGGCAGACACGATGGTCCACCTGGTATTTGAAAGCTATTCCAGACACTCAACAATCTTCGTGGCTGTGTACGTAGAAAACTGACCACTCTTCAAAGTGGGTGTTCATGAAGTGGGCCTTTCGACGTTTGGCCATTAAGAAATAGATGGTCTTGCTAATAACACCAATGAACTTTTAATAGACGTTGCTAGGGAACTGAACTTAAAAATTAAAGTCAGACAACAATCTCTATAACTTTTTTACAGATCCTGGTTAGCGATTCATACAGGCAAAGAGGAATAAGAGCTCATGCTAAACATAGAGCTACGGTAACCCTTAACAAGACATTTGTCGATGTTAAACAGATTGTTGGCCGAGAATACAAAAGAAAAAGTGAAATGAAATTATAAATCATCAGACAACGATGATCCAAGAACATACTGGAACGTCTCCTTGACAGAACTTCTGGAACGAGTGTGATTAAGCTTCGGCGCCAACATTTCTTTGAACAGAAAGAAAGAAACGAAAACTTCATGATGATATAATGACACAACAACTTGCCAGAGTATTCACTTACATTAATAGAACTTGGTTCGAGGAAAAGCGACAGCATTGTACTTTCGTAGTTTTTCAATAAATGCATCTGCAAAACTAATAGGGCTTTTCTGCTGGAAAAAATCAGAGTCGCTTGGAGGCTTATTAGCAGTAAAATGTTAAGCGTTGTTAAGAAAAAATGATCAAACTAAATTCGACAGTGCGTTGGTGCTCAGAGAGCTGACGATTTGCTTCAGACGCTGTCTGGAGCTCCTTCAGGTGAAGATTTGTCTCCTTTGTTATCAGAGCAAAGGTTGCTATCTGACAAAGTGCAGTAAACTGCAGTTACTCAAAGAAGTTATGACTGAATTATTTTGCTAAATGCCGCTTTTAACTGATCTTCTTCCTCCTCTTCTCTTCTTCTTCTTCTTCTTCTTCTTCTTCTTCTTCTTCTCAAACAGGAACCCCAGAGGCACTGACGAAGACTGCTGTACGCGGAGGCCCTCCAGAGATCCACAGGGCTATTCCCCTCGTCGATGTGTCAGCTTTTAACAGATGATAGTGAATATTTGGGCTCTTGATGTCTCGGAGATGACATCCAAACTGATGGTTAAGTTTTTGAAATTGACACTTTTGTTTATTCTGTCCCATCTTCTGTGCAATCTCAGTGGCATTGCACCCACGCCGCTCATTCACCTCGTCCACAGCAGCCACATCCCAGGCCGGTCTGCCATAGTCCCGGCACCTGGCAATCCATAGGGAGTAGACAGTGTTCATTTGTCATGAGGCAGCTCACCACAAGAGACACTGCACTGCTGCCGAGTCACTTCCGCGGTGTTCAGTGGTGCCTGCTTTGATCCAGCATATGCAGGACACCACCTACTAAGCCCCCCTACTGACGACAACGATTGTAGAGCCGGCGTATGCGAGCTCTCTCTCTCTCTCTCTCTCTCTCTCTCCTCTCTCTCTCTCTCTCTCTCTCTCTTTGGAGGGCGCCACCACGTCCATCCAACAACAGTCCCCATGACTCAAACCAAGGCCACAGACGTGGGGAGGCAATGGAAATTGTGGCCATCTTGAGAGCAGGGCATGGAGGGCCACAGAATTTGAGACATTTTTTGTGAAT
>JADBJO010000651.1:142500-152500 GCA_016801955.1 Conus betulinus | reverse complement strand
GCCAAGCTCCTGGTGCATCACTTCAAAGCCAGCCACCGAGGGTCCTCCGCTGGCTTCCAGAATTTGATGTCGTAGTCTGCGGCTGATGGTCAGACCTTTTTGGCTTTCTGCTTCTGTGTCATGCATAATCACATGTTTTTCCATTCCTTTCTTTTGTGTCACCCAGTGAGCATCTCCTAACAAACAAAGACGAAAAGAAGAAAAGAGAAAACATTATGTTCATATTATGAACAATTCGCAAGTGCAATATGTTTTTTTTTAATCTGTTCAATCTTACCTTTCTTTTCAGCACGCAAAATAGAAATAAACCCACGAACAAAGTGCAAAATAATGCCTGTTTAACACAGAGTACGAAACAAAGTGATTTTTTTTTCAGACGTCACCAAATATATAACTTTTCTTCTTCTTCTCCTTCTCCTTCTTTTTTTTTTTTCTTTCTTCTTCTTCTTCTTCTTCTCTTCTTCTTCTTCTTCTTCTTCTTCTTCTGTGCAGTCTTGTCAGTCCATCGGTTTTTTTTCCTTCGATCTGCCTGCCTCAGCGGTTCCCTGGAGGACTGTTCCAGCACAGGTCTTGTGACCTCGACACACCAGGCAAACCCTCGGACGGTCCGATGTGTTCCTGGATGGTCTGACACACTTCTTCAGGAGTCATTGTCAATCTGTCTGATGCTTTGAATCTCGCGGTAACACTCGTTTCTATGCTTGAATGCTTCTTTTCAGATCTGCAGTGAGAGCCCATGTCTTTTATGCATACAGGACGATAGGATAAACCAGTGTATGCAGGATCTGACCTTGTATGTCATGGAGATGGGATGTTATCCTTCCATACAGGCTTTAGTCTGGATAGTGCTGTTGTTGTCTTTGCTGCTCTGGAGAAGATTTCTGGGTTAGATCCCTCATTGCTCACGATGGGTCCCTGGTAAGTAAACTGTTTAACATCTTCTGGCTTCGGTCCATGGGCAGTCACATCAGTAATGACGGTGGTGGTGAAGATGGCCACCATCGTTGTCTTTTCTATGCTGATTCCCGCTCTACGATCATGGCTCACGGTGATTTGGGTTCCAAACTATGGCAGGGGAATGGTACACAGAACTGCAGCAAACAGCACTGCCCCTGATGGCAGTCAGAAAGCAGAACGGCCGATTTGCAATGTTTATCATTCAGCAGCAGCCGTTCATCCGTGAAGTCTTGTTTGGTGCCGTCTATCTTGTGGAGTAACGTTTAGTGCCGTCTATCTGTGGAGTAGTGTTTGGTACCGTTCTGCTTCAGATAGACAGCAGCAAACACTACTCCCACAGATAGACGGCACCAAATATCTATCTGTGGCGTAGTGTTTGGTGCCGTCTATCTGTAGAGTAGGGTTTGGTGCTGTCTATCTGTGGAGTAGTGTTTGGTGCCGTCTATCTGTAGAGTAGGGTTTGGGCGCCGTCTATCTGTGGGGTAGTGTTTGGTGCCCGTCTATCTGTAGAGTAGGGTTTGGTGCCGTCTATCTGTGGGGTAGTGTTTGGTGCCGTCTATCTGTAGAGTAGGGTTTGGCGCCGTCTATCTGTGGAGTAGTGTTTGGTGCCGTCTATCTGCGGAGTAGGGTTTGGGCGCCGTCTATCTGTGGAGTAGTGTTTTGGTGCCGTCTATATGTGGAATAGTGTTCGGTGCCGTTCCTTGCGTGTTGTTTGTGATGTCAGAGGACGACAGATTGGTTGAAAAGTCACACGTCTGTTTTGTACTGCGCATGAAATAAATGTTACTCTGAATCCTGTCCTGTGTGTTGATGTCTGTGTTGCCCAGTGTGCAGTGACTGACTTTGTCCTGTGTGTTGATGTCTGTATTGCCCAGTATACAGTGACTGACTTTGTCCTGTATGTTGATGTCTGTATTGCCCAGTGTGCAGTGACTGACTTTGTCCTGTATGTTGATATCTGTATTGCCCAGTGTGCAGTGATGGACCTTGTCCAGTGTGCTGATGTCTGTGTTGCCCCGTGTCCTGTGACAGACCTTGTCCAGTGTGCTGATGTCTGTGTGTGCCCCGTGTCCTGTGACAGACCTTGTCCTGTGTGTTGATGTCTGTGTTGCCCCGTGTCCTGTGACAGGCCTTGTCCTGTGTGTTGATGTCTGTGTTGCCCCGTGTCCTGTGACAGACCTTGTCCAGTGTGCTGATGTCTGTGTTGCCCCGTGTCCTGTGACAGACTTTGTCCCTGTGTGTTGATGTCTGTGTTGCCCCGTGTCCTGTGACAGACCTTGTCCTGTGTGTTTGATGTCTGTGTTGCCCCGTGTCCTGTGACAGACCTTGTCCTGTGTGTTGATGTCTGTGTTGCCCCGTGTCCTGTGACAGACCTTGTCCTGTGTGTTTGATGTCTGTGTTGCCCCGTGTCCTGTGACAGACCTTGTCCTGTGTGTTGATGTCTGTGTTGCCCCGTGTCCTGTGACAGACCTTGTCCAGTGTGTTGATGTCTGTGTTGCCCCGTGTCCTGTGACAGACCTTGTCCTGTGTGTTGATGTCTGTGTTGCCCCGTGTCCTGTGACAGGCCTTGTCCTGTGTGTTGATGTCTGTGTTGCCCATTGTGCAGTAACGCTGCAGTCTGGTTCAGTCTCCGACGTCTTCAGATGGATTTGCTTAAAGCATGCAAAGGCTGCAAAGCTAGCAAGGAGGATGAGTTGAGAAATATCTGTGTAAGTGGAGCAGCCGCCTTCTTAATTTCGTTTGGTTTTTATTCAATTGTCCCTCAGTGATGTCTGGCATTTAGCCCTCTGCACAGTGAAGCTGACTCCTTGCTGTCTCCACAGATTCTTCACAGGGCTGTGCCTCCACTCCAGCTCAACACCACCAACACTCCACGTGGAGAACACACAACTAACAAAAATCCGGTCGTAA
Source organism: Conus betulinus (assembly GCA_016801955.1). Classification (NCBI taxonomy): domain Eukaryota; kingdom Metazoa; phylum Mollusca; class Gastropoda; order Neogastropoda; family Conidae; genus Conus; species Conus betulinus. The sequence continues at coordinate 149,632 of JADBJO010000651.1, read as the reverse complement.
ATTTCAGACTTTTGTTTGTTTATTGTTTGTTTTTTAACGTGCTGACACGGCGACCGTCTGATACAGCCAGGGCACATGGGTCTGTCTGAGGGAGAACGCAGGCCACAGGCACCGGATGTCTCCAGTTACCCCTCCCCCTTCGCCCCCCCCCCTGTCCCCCACCCCCACCCCCACCCCCACACTCTCGCAAAAAAAGAAGAGACAAACATCATGCAAGTGCAGCGCAGCTTTCCCCTATCCAGATCTGATGACAGCATGGAGAGCTCTGGCAGATGAGGGAGTGGGGCAGGGGAGGGAAAGGGGTGGCGGTGAGGGAGGAGTGTGGTAGGGAGGGACGGGAGAGGGGAGGCGCTGAGGGGTGGGTGGTGGGGACGGGAGAGGGGAGGCGGTGAGGGGGTGGGTGGTGGGGACGGGAGAGGGATGGCGGTGAGGGCTGGGGGTCGGGTAAAAACGTCCTAACTGGCTAAACGATATACACCCGGAGATAATTCTCTGTCTGTGGACTAACCTCGCTTCTGCGTTCTGCGGCAGGAATAGGCAGGAACAGGAGCTGTAGGTGCCGCAGAAAGAACGGGAAAAGAGAAAACCCGCAGTTGTTTTATTGTCTGTGAAAGGCGAAATCATCAACAGCTCTAACAATAACAACAACAATGAAAATAGTTATTTGATTTTGAGCAAGACACACAAAAAACTGTTTTGAAAAATCATGAAGTTGAAAAGATCAAAAAGACGGTAATGAAATCAATCAATCAGCTATCGTTCAGTCAATGAGTCAATCCATCAAAGATGACCATTCTGCTACGATTTCTACACAAGTAATTGTTCTCTCCCTACATCTACTTTTACTTTTTGTCTTATGATATCTACACAGACAATTATTATCTCCACACTTTCACTGCTTTTGTTGTGTTATTATTCTGTCGTTGAGTATTTTTGTTCTCTCTGTGTGTCTCATGACATCCACAGAGACAGCTGTCTTCTTTTGGGCTTTCCGCCTGGTGTCTTAGATATCCGCACAGACAATTGTCCTCTCTGTACGCTCACTTTATTTTTTACTGTATGCACACAGACAATTGTTCTCTCTGTACTCCCACTTTATTTTACTGTATGCACACAGATAATCGTTATCTCTGTACTTCCACTTTATTTTACTGTATGCACACAGAGATAATCGTTATCTCTGTACTTCCACTTTATTTTACTGTATGCACACAGACTATTGTTTTCCATAAACTTCCACTTTGTGTCATATATTATCCGTACAGACAATTGTTCATTCTATAACATTCAGCTCTGAGTCTTATGATATCCACAAAAGACTTACAAAATGCACAAAACGCGGCCAAAGAACCAGAAGGGCAAAGGGAGACAACCAAACACATCAACATACCAGGCAAGTGGCTGGTATCGCTGTGTTGTGATAACGGCTCTTCCAGGGCAGAATTAAAGTGCAGCATTGCATAATAAGTACAGAAATGGTCCTAAATAAACCATGAAATTGGCGACACAAAGTCTATATATCCCGAAAAATCAGAGGTAAAAAGAATTATCGCAGTGATAGAAATCAATAAACAAGTAAAGCGCGATATTGGCCACAGGATGTCTGCAAATACCGGAGACAGTTTAAAAAAAAAAACGTAAATGAAAAAAACAATGATTGGTTGAATGTACGAAGGAATGAATTCATTAATAAAGTGCGGTGTTGACCCAGGAAGTCTTTAAATACCAGAACTCATTAAGAGTGTGAAACTGACGGGAAGTATACAAATGACAAGAGATATTAGCAGAAAGTGAGTGCGAAACTGACGACGGGAAATATACAAATACATAATATACAAATGACAGAGATAAAGAAACAAAATGCATAAATACATGGATACAAAAATAAAGTGCGATATTGGCCACGAGAAGTCGAAAAAATACAAGAGACAGTCTCACACACACACACACACACACACACACACACACACACACACACACAAGAAAAAAAAAAGCAAACTCATGAATAAATAAACGAATTCCCCAAAAATGCAGTGTTAGCTCCGGAAATCTACGAACATCGGAAACAGTCGAACAACAGGATCAAAAATATGAATAGAGAAAGGAATGAATAAATAAATAAATAAGTCAATGAAATCAAGACATGAATAACGTGTAATGTTGGCTACAAGAGGTTTACGAATGCAAGAAAAACGAGCAGAAAATATATAGCATACTATATCAGACATGTGAATCAACAGATGAACAAATATAGTAGAATATTGGCCACAGGGAACATTGAAATTTTAAAGATGAATTTCAAAATGATTTAATTACCAGCGAGACTGCCTCTTGATTCGTTCTGCTGCTAAAGTAAGAGGATTGGAAGCCCTCCCCCTCAATCTGCATGCCCTCTTCCTGTTAATACTCACGGGTCACTCCGTCTCCGTCCTATCGTCCCATATACAGCCACATTAAGATTATAGGTGGTTCCTCTCTCTCTCTCTCTCTCTCTCTCTCTCTCTCTCTCTCTCTCTCTCTCTCTCTCTCTCTGTGTGTGTGTGTGTGTGTGTGTGTGTGTGTGTGTGTGTTCACACGCGCTTGTTTTTGTATCATGGGTGTGGGTGTGGGTGTGGGTGGTGGGTGTTGTATGTGAGAGAGACAGACAGAGAAAATATGCGCACGCAGGCGTTCGAGCGTGTGCGTTTGTCTGTCTACATCCAAGTTCCCTTCCACAGCATGTGGTGGTTGTGGAGGAGGCGGGCGGAAAGGTTGGGGAAGGGAGGAGGGGTGGGTCCCCAAACCTCAAACAGCAAGAAAACAGAAAGCATACATCACGTGAACAAGGTCTTCCATCCGACACGTGTTACACTCCCCAGTGTCTTTGTTCTTCCAGCACAAGATGGCCCCCCCCCCCCTCCTCGCCTCCCCCCCCCCCCCCCCCCCCCCCCCCCCCTTCCAACTCAGATGTAAGAAAAACACTGTATAAGCAGACAACTTAACGAAGCTGAACGGACGGGCCAGCCAACTCCTCTGACTACCCAAAGCGCCCAGCTGGAAGGCATATTCGTCCTAATAAGTCACCAGGGTGGCACGCTCAGACACTGGCACGATACGCCATTACCAGCAGGGTTATCTCCCTTCCCTTCCCTGTCCGCCAATCAGAGGCGCCGTCACAAACCACCGCTAAGGTCAGGTCATTGACCGTCTGCTCTCCCGCTGATTTGCGCATTAGCATGACGATTATGGATGTGAAGCCAGGCTTCCTTTTTGCCCCCTGCCCGTGAGTGGTAGACAGGGGGAAGCGCTCCGTGATAAGTTGGCCGGACTTCCTACACCGGCTGTTCAACCGAACCAATAGCAGTCATGGCGTCTGGGGGGCCAGTCAGTTCACTGTACAGGTCATGATAGGCTGCAGCTTCTGTCATCACCACAATCGTTGATGAGGGCCACGGGTTGATATCTAACATGTTGCTAAGGCCCGCGCGCGCGCGTGCGTAAATACATGTGTGCCTGCATGTGTGTGTGTGTGTGTGTGTGTGTGTGTGTGTGTGTGTGTGTGTGTACGCCCCCGTGTGTGTGTGTGTGTGTGTGTGTGTGTGTGTGTGTGTGTGTGTGACGTAAGGACGTAAGAAACTGTTTTGAGTTCTATTGTTGCTGCTTTGACAGCTCACTGATGACTTTTGTAGTCCGTTTGGTTCTATAACCATAGAATTAGCTTACAATCAGCAATAGGACAACGTGACGAGACGACATCAGCCTGTTTAGAATCAGCAACAGACCACATAACAACATGGCATTTGTAAACCGTCAGCAACAGAGCAACGTGCCGACATGAGATTTGTTTCGATGTAGCAACAGAGCAAAATTAAGATATCATACTTAGTTACGATCGGCAAAAGAGCAACATAACGAAATAATACGTGTTCAAATCGGCAACAAAGCATAAGGCATAGAGACGACATGATATTAGTTACAATCGGCGGTAGAGCAACATGGCAGCATGATATTATTTTTACAATCAGCAATACAGCAACATGATGACATGAACACAACAATAATGTCACACACCGCATTCGCACCCACTCGTTCACTAACGCAGCATGCTAACCCCGCGCACACACGCATCTACTCCACTCGCACAAAGGAGCACTACCTGGTCGATTTTTTTGTTTTACAACACTCCCTTCCAATATATTATTTACCAAAATCAAAGAGAACAAATATCAATACATTTACAACAATACAATTCTGTTCTTTTCAGTTTCATTCTTTATAAACAATATTATTCCAGTCATTTCCGTTTCCAATCTTGGCACAAGTAAGATTAGATGTTGCTGGGATAAGAATCCATCAGGGGAGGCTGCCAACCCTTGGCTGGACGCTGAGCTGTTCTGAAAGAAACCCCAGGTGCCATGATTGATTTTTAGAACGACTTCTTTGGTTTTTTTTTTTTACTCTTTCTCTCTTTTCTTCTTTTTTTCGTCTTCTACACACAAAGTTATACATAAACACGAACATGTACTCACGAAGCATCTCCGTTTCACCAAACCGCGCCTACCTACAGTTGGGGTTTACAAGCGTAACTTTCTGAAGAAAATCAATATTATCTTATATTTCTTTTCTTTTCTTTCCTTTTCAATGATATACGCGATTGTCACACGAATCAATCACAAAACGTTCCCCAGATTATCATTTGAGATGTGTCCATTACATTTACATGACAATTATTCTTTTTTTTTTTTCTTTCTTCATAAAAAAAATCATGAATCGCCAACTGACAACTCACCTCTAGGGAACAAGCACTACACTTATGCCCTAACAGAGTTCTGCCTGCAACTACACTCTAGACCACCCACAGGTCACTTGACATTTCCGACCTCTCACAGGTCATAGGACCCAGGTCCTATTATACGACCCCCAAGGGTTGTTATGCCTATCAGGCGATGCTACAGACCAATCCTGGTCACAGGGAATCAAAATCCCATTACCTCCCCCCCCCCACCCCCACCCCCAAGGGTTAGCAATCCAAATCTTTACGCCTCTCTTCCTTCAAGCCACCATTCAAAATTACATAAACATTTCTTGTTGACACTAACTAGTTGAACAATCTTCTAGTGAGCCAGTTCCACTATCAAAGTCAGAACGAGCATGAAAAAGAGAAAAATTCTGGTGAAAAACATACGCACAAAAGTATAACACATCCTTACACATTCCAAACAGCTTTTCATCAATCAGAAATATACAGAAGTGAGAGAGATAGAGAGAGAGAGAGGGAGAGAGAGAGAGAGAGAGAGAGAGAGAGAGAGAGAGAGAGGCAGATGGGGGGGGGGGGGGGAGAGAGATACTGGGACAGCACCGTCAACGGATCATTTATGTAAATGTCCGGGGTAGGTCACAAAAAATAGAGGGGAGGTGCTATGACAGGATCACATGACTGACTGACTCGCCGCCAGACCAGTGACCCAAGACTGCAGGAGTGGAGGAGGAGGAGGAGAGGAGGAGGAGGAGGAGGAAGGAGGACGTGAGAGAGGGTAGGAACGCAAGGGGACGATGAGAAGGGGAGGGGGTTCTCCTTGACCAGTAAGTGTTGGCTGGCGCCAGTGATGTAGGTCACGTGGTACTGAGGTAGTTTTCGTGGCTGAAGGGCTGGCGCAGTGTTACAGACCTCATCCTCCAGCCTTTCCTTCCTATCCACCTCCAACAGCTAGCAACGACATTGGAGTAACGGTTGGTGAGCATGGAACAAGAGGAGCACAAGATTTAGAATGAGGAGGAAGACGATGTTAGTAACATCTTATGATGATAGTGATGGTGATGGTGGTGGTGGTGATGGTGGTGATGGTGATGGTGATGGTGATGGTGGTGGGGGGTGATGGTGGTGGTGAAGCCCAATGACAACGACGACCGAACTGGTTGCGTGATGGTGGATGCACTGATGCTAAAATAATGAGAGGGGTGTGTGATCATAGCAATCACGACAATGAATCAACAATGAGGAGAGGAGGAGGGAGGAGGAGGAGGAGGGCAGGGGGGAGAGGGACGACGAGAATTAAAACAGTGGCATGATATGGTGGTTGTGACGGTGACTGATGTTGATGGTGTAGCCGATGATGGTGAGAATGAGGATGAAGATGACGTTGACGATAAGATGACGGACACGCCGACACCGATGCAGGCACCTGGTGCTTATAGTGCTTCAAACAGGAACGTTTTGTGAAAAGCTCGTAAGGGAAACGGCTTTTTTTTTTTTTTTTTTTTTTTTTTTTTGAATTATTCCCAGAGGGGCCCATGTAAGGGAGATGTTAAGGACTTTACTCACCCTGTGAGGGGTCTGTCTGAGCTATAAAAAAAAAATTTTTTAAAAAGGAATACAGGAGGTAATCGGGGCAACAACAAGAAAAAAAATACATGATTTGTCTCCCACCCACCCCCCCCCCTTCTCTGCACTTCCTCCTCTGTCATAACCAGGCTTTGGGTATTCTTATCTTATCATTGCTTCTGAACACTCTACGGTCCATTTCACGCTTCTAGTGTCATACACCCTTCAATCGCGCAATGTTTTCGTTTTGTTTGTTTTTTTTCTCCTTTTTTTTTTTTTTAAGCAGACATTGGATGACAGCAATGACCACAATCACGACGACGACGACACCGATGACGATGTTGTTGATGACGGCAATGACGACGATAACAACAACAACGATAATGATGACGACGTCGATGATGACGACGACGACGACGACAACGACGATGACGATGACAATGACGACGACGACAACGACCACGTTGACAACGACGACAACGATGACATCGTTGCCGTAAAATTAGAGGCAATTGATATCGTACACAGCTTTGAAATCGAGGCACACGCGGCACATATTCATATACACCAGCTATTTCTTCTTCTTTTTTTTTTTTTTTTTGAGTTCCACACACACCAAGCTATCAACGCTGAAGTCGCAGGCGGCCACGTCCCACTACGAACGAGGCCGCCGCAGAAGCACCAGGGCGACGCCGTCGACTGCAGTTGCAACGTGACAGTGGAAAAGGGGGTAGGGACAGGGCAGAAGGGTGTAAAGCGAGTGCCAGGAAGAGGGGAGGTGGGCACCCTAGCAGGCTAGGGGAGCGTCACTGTCTTGCTGGAGGCATGGCG
>JADBJO010000651.1:125000-135000 GCA_016801955.1 Conus betulinus | reverse complement strand
AAAGGAAGAAAAGGAGGCTGTGGATGTCGGAGAGAAATGTGGATGAAACTTTCACTTGTAGCGTCATGGGGCCATCAAACTGCGTTTTCTGAGCTGAATTTCATTCAAGTCAATGGCTTGTTGTTTTTGTGTGTTGTGTGTGTGTTTGTGTTTTTTGTGTGTGTGTGTGTTGGTTGGTTGGTACCCTTATTCTTTTTCTTTTCGTTTCCTGTCTTTTTCATGTTGGTCCTCTGTCATGTTGCTTCATTTCCACATACAACTTTCACATTTTACTCAAACGCCATCTTTCCAAATAGACCTTTCCAGTTTCACCTTTTCAACTTTTCCGTTCCACCAACATGTAATGTTTTTATTTATTACAGGTTCACTTTCACTTACCTCTGCCTTTCCATGTAGAACCTGTCACTCACTATTTCCAGCCCCCGTCTCAGCGGCAGGTCGTTTCCTGCAGTCGGTCTTCTAAGTTCCATGTCAGCTGGTTCTTTTAGTCTTTTCTCGGCACCGCTTTTTTTCAGTTTTTTTCGGCTTCTTTCCGCGTTTATTTTTTTGGCTTTTTGAAAACAATGTTTCAGTCCACTTCATTGTATTTTCTTGCTGGATCTCTCTCTCTCTCTCTCTCTCTCTCTCTCTCTCTCTCTCTCTCTCTCTCTTGACAAGAGTGAAATTAAGGTCTTATCAGGCTGAGGCTCTCAACGACTCCCTATTTTTTCACCTGCCGTCCTCTTCATAGCCGGCAGGCTTTTGGTCTTCATCTTCAGACCCCCAGTTTCCTTCCTACAACTACCATCACTTCGCCCAGTGTGTACACAACCGAGTTCGCAATCAAATGTTGCAAGTTCGAATCAACCAACTTAAAGATTAGTATTCTTGCCGCCCATCTTCGTATGTTGTAGTTCTGATGTACTGTGAGAGTGTCCCTTCCTTCGCTGTCCTGGAAATGAGCCCCCACCCCCCCCCCCCCCCCCCCCCCCCACCTCCCCTTGCTGCCATTTCACTGTAGATGGTGTAGACGATAAACCTTCATGTAACACACTTCTCTCTTTTAAGCGTGATCTGCACTTGGAGAACGTCTGTCCAGTGCGTCTCCTTCAGGCTGCCTACAGCAGCCGATCTGTTGTCTACACTGCTTCTGTCAGCTGTCTGCGGTAATTCACTCCCGTCCTCCAGATCTGCCGTCACCTGTTTCTGTTTCTTTCCTCACTTCTTCTTCCTCTTAAGATGTGGAGGTTATTCAAAGAATGAAAAAAAAAGTTCTTGTTGAGGGTATCCGCTTAACCATTGCCCACACTTAGGCACATCATTCCTCTCTGACTTGGTCTGAATCATCATACGACTTGCCAGGGAGAGCATGTAAATGGAATAATAACATAAAAAGAGTAAACGGACAAAAAACAGAAAAGAAAAGGAACCATGAACTTTTTTTTTTTTTTTCAAATCTCCATGAGAAAATCGAATCGGCAGCCGGCAGCTATTCTCTGCCTCGAGTCAATGACGATGACAAGCGGGAATTCTCAACTTAAAAGAAAAGTCAGAGCAACAACAATCGACTGCACTGTCTGTCTGTCGGCCTGTCAGCCGGTCTGCCTGTCGGTCAGTCTGTTTGTTGGTCGATCGATTCGCTGGGGTGATCAGCAGGAAGGTCGGAGTTTTAATGAGATGGTTCTCACAGAGAGAGAGAGAGAGAGAGAGAGAGAGAGAGACAGACAGACAGACAGACAGACAGACAGACAGACAGACAGACAGACAGACAGACAGAGAGACAGACAGACAGACAGAGAGAGAGAGGGGAGTGTATAAGGATACAAACACCAGTCGTAAAAAGCTTCGTCCCTGAGTAATCTTGAAAGAATCTGAAGTCTAGTTACAGTGACAATTCGCATGGTACACTTTCACGTGTAGACATTGTAGATATCTGTATGCTAATGGCCACTGGACAAAATCCATAGTGTACAGCTCTGTTCCTGTATGGAGAACACGTACCTGCTCCAATTTTACTGTCAATTATTCGTCTCTAGATTTCTTTTGCTCCGAATACTTCCATTTTCACATCCCCATCTCAGCTTTTTTTTTTTTTCAAAAGACAGCAATGATGGCACAGATTTTCCCCATTTTACTGTGGTGAATTTGTTGCTTAGCAAAGAGGATATACAGATCACATTCTTGTCGATGGTGTGCATTTTATATACCTCTAAACACTACTACGCGTGTACCAGCGCCCTATGTGAACACAGCGCAGGCTTCTAAAGGGTGGTACAGGATGGCCTCCCGCCTGGCTGGTTCGGCAGGTGAGGACAGTACTTCTCTGGGTCCCACTGGCACCTCGGATGTATGTTTTTTTTTTTCCTGGTATGCATTCTATGACATTAACACAATATTTTCTAAGCGATTCGGATATTTGTAGCCTTTTCACATTTTTCGCTTTAAAACATCTTCTAATGGCATTCAAAAATGGTATATTACAGTAATCCTCAACTGCGTTTGTCCAGTTCTATTTTTTCCTTCCTTGCTGAGGAAAAGTTCTCTCGGTCGGTTATCTTCATGCAAATTACAGTAGAGATAGGCAGCCTGATCTCTAACCATTCAGTGCTTCTGATATATGAATTCTTTTCTATCAAATAAGATTGACATGACATGTCATTCCACAATTCATATAATTATAAAAAAAAAATTACAGCTAGGTTTCCGATCACATGATAATTCAGATTCTTTTATGCAGATGTAAATGGTGATCAGCGCAGCTGACTACTGTGACGTGACTGAAAAAATGTCAACAAAAGGGGGTTAGCTCGACCGCTTGCTGACTGTTCATGTTGCTGAAACCACTGCCTGTCCTTCCTGTCAACCACTGCCTGTCCTTCCTGTCAACCACTGCCTGTCCTTCCTGTCAACCACTGCCCGTCCTTCCTGTCAACCACTGCCTGTCCTTCCTGTCAACCACTGCCTGTCCTTCCTGTCAACCAATGCCTGTCCTTCCTGTCAACCAATGCCTGTCCTTCCTGTCAACCAATGCCTGTCCTTCCTGCCAACCAACCAGTGCCTGTCCATCCTGTCCTGTCCAGTGCCTGCCTGTCCTGTCAACCAGTACCTGTCCATCCTGTCAACCAGTGCCTGCCCGTCCTGCCAACCTACCAGTGCCTGTCCTTCCTGTCAACCAGTGCCTATCCATCCTGCCAGCGCTTGTCCCTGTCCTTACTTTGCAGCAAAATGATGTCGAGACGACGACGACGACAATACCGTCAACGACAATCACGTCGACAACGAAAACAACAGCCAACAATGACGAAGAACGACAACGACGACGATGATGATTATAAAGATAATTATTTAAATTTTTAAAACAACAAAGACAATACTATAATGATCACAGAGTAATAATTATGAAGGCGCGCTACCGTCAACATAGTAACTCCAGGCATCTACAATGGTGAGTACCTGTCACATGTGTGTGTGTGTGTGTGTGTGTGTGTGTGTGTGTGTGTGTGTGTGTGTGTGTGTGTTTGCGCGCGCACGCGCGTGTGTGTGTGTGTGTGTGTATGTGCGTGCGTGCGTGCGTGCGTGCGTGCATGCAACCAGTGCGTGTGTGTGTCCTGTCTGTCTCTCTGTCTCTGTCAACCAGCCTGTATAAAATGCAGTAATGGAACGATTTTTCCCTGTGGCAGATCTTTAACACAGTCCCAGATAAGAAAGGTCAAAGAAAGCTTATAAGACACTGTGACACTGTGGCAGCCTCATGCCAACCCACCTGTCACCCTACCCAGCCATCCAGTCACCCTCTCTCTCTCCTCTCTCTCTCTCTCTCTCTCTCTCCTTCCCCCCCCCCCCCCCCCCCCCCCATCCTGCCAGCCCCATTCCGTCCCAACTCATTGTCAAGTGCCAATGTCTCAACACACGACGACGACAATAACTTTAGACAGCTTAAGAAAGGTCACAAAGGGCTAGACAAGTTATCAAAGAGCTCGCTTACACACAATGCGTGACGATTATAATGTGCTTGTCTTTTTCCTGGCCTGCTCTCTGTGTCAAGAGGGTGGTGTTTACCTATTCATATGACAAGGTATGAGTGTGCGTGCTTGTGAATATGCATGTCAGTCAGTGTGTCCAGCTGTTTGTGTGTAAAGGGTGGGGGGGGGGGGGGGTGAGGGGGGTATACGCACGCCCGTACGCATGTGTGTGTGTGTGTGTGTGTGTGTGTGTGTGTGTGTGTGTGTGTGTGTGTGTGTGTGTGTGTGTGTGTGTGTGCGTGCATGCATGCTTGTGTGCGAGCGTGAAAGAGAGACAGACAGAGAGACAGAGAGAGACACAGAGAGAGAGAGAGAGAGAGAGAGAGAGAGAGAGAGAGAGAGAGAGAGAGAGAGAGAGAGAGAGAGAGAGAGAGAGAGAGAATGAATAAATGAATGTGGTGTTTCTTTTTCCGTTTGTTTTGTTTGTTTCTCAGTTGTTGTCGTTGTTTTTTTTGTGTGTGCCCATTGATAAGAATCGAAGACGGCGGAGGTCGGCACTGACCAGTCAGAAATGGCAGCAACCCCAAATGACATAGGATGTCCTCGGGACGTGCCGTCTGGACGGGGAAGGGTGCTGCAGAGAATCAGACACAAGCGAGGAGAGAGTGTCAGTCTGACCAGCGCAGACCCGCTGGACCTACAGGCACCACAGGTCAGCAGTCATAGTCCCTAGACTTTCATCGTCCTCGGCACTGCCTCTCCAGTTCCCCTGAAGGGATTCTTTGAAGACTGTTAAAAGAAGACCCCCCCCCTTTGAAGACTGGTATAAGTTCGACACCCCCCCCCCCCCCCCCTCAACAACACCACCCTCCTCCACCCTACCCCCGACCCCCCCCCCCCCCCCCCCCCCCCGTTTTTTTTTCAACACACAGGTGTGATGTGTGTAGTAAAATCAGAGTTGATGGACCTGCTCATTTTCACTGCTAGCAAGCATCTGTTATATATATTCTTGTTTCTGTTAAAGGTGTAGAGGGTTGGTAGTGGTCATGGTGGTGTGTGTGTAGTGTGTGTGTGTGTGTGTGTGTGTACTGTGGCGTGGTCTGATGCTCGTGTGTGTGTGTATGTGTGTGTGTGTGTGTGTGTGTGTGTGTGTGTGTGTGTGTGTGTGTGTGTGTGTGTGTGTGTGTGTGAGTGAGTTGTCTTTGCCCTATCTCATGGTGTAAACTGTTGGGTTGGTGTCACTGTGTCATGTGTCACTGATTGTCGTCCATGCCCTGTGTCTTGGTAAACTGTTGGGTGTCACTGTGTCATGTGTCACTGATTGTCGTCCATGCCCTGTGCCTTGGTAAACTGTTGGGTGTCACTGTGTCATGTGTCACTGATTGTCGTCCATGCCCTGTGCCTTGGTAAACTGTTGGGTGTCACTGTGTCATGTGTCACTGATTGTCGTCCATGCCCTGTGTCTTGGTAAACTGTTGGGGGTCACTGTGTCATGTGTCACTGATTGTCGTCCATGCCCTGTGTCTTGGTAAAGTGGAACGTATTACAGCATCACTACGTCACTGATAATTGTCGATTGTCATGGTAAGGTCATATGTCATGGTAAGGTCAGTGATCGGTGTCACTGTGTCACTGACAGCTGTTCATGCCCCTGTGTCATGATCAAGTGATCAATGTCACTGTGTCACTGTGTGCTGTCCGTACCCTGTGCATCCACAGTGGTGTACTACTGGGCTATTGTCTGTGCCTCGTGTCATGCAAAATGATGGCTGTCACTCTGTCAGTGACTGTTATCTGTGTTCTGTGTCATAGTAAATGCTGGGTGTCATCTGTTATATGTTACCGACTGTTGTTCATGCCCTGTGTCAAGTCAGTGTGCTGGACGTCACTGTATCACTGTTGTCCCACGCTTGTGTCATGTCAGTATGCTGGACGTCGTCGTGTCACTGTTGTCCACCCCGTGTCATGTCAGTGTGCTGGTGTCACTGTCTCACTGTTGTCACTGAAACCTTGTATCATTAAGGAATTCATGTGTCATTATCGTCCAAATACTGTGTCATGGTGGAGTGCAGGGAGACATGGTGTCACTGTTGTCCCTGACTGTGCCATGGTGAAATGCAGGGCATCACTGCGTCACTGTTGTCCCTACCCTGTGTCATGCCGGAGTGTAAGGCGTCACTGTGTCACTCTTGTCCCTGCCCTGTGTCATGGCGGAGCGTAAGGCGTCACTGTGTCACTATTGTCCCTGCCTGAGTGCCATGGCGTCACTGTGTCACTCTTGTCCCTGCCCTGTGTCATGGCGGAGTGTAAGGCGTCACTGTGTCACTGTTGTCCCTGCCCTGTGTCATGGCGGAGTGTAAGGTGTCACTGTGTCACTGTTGTCCCTGCCCTGTGTCATGGCGTCACTGTGTCACTCTTGTCCCTGCCCTGTGTCATGGCGGAGTGTAAGGCGTCACTTTGTCACTGTTATCCCTGCCGTGTGTCATAGCGGAGTGTAAGGAGTCACTTTGTCATTGTTGTCCCTGTACTGTGTGTCATGGCAGAGTGTAAAACATCACTGTGTCACTGGTATTCCGCGCAGTATCTTGGCGGAGTGGGAGGCGTCACTGTATCACTGTTGTCCCTGCATGGTGTAATGGGAGAGTGTAAAGCGTCACTGCGTCAGCGTTGTCCTTACCCTGTGTCATGACAGAGTGTAAAGCGTCACTGTGTCATTGTTTTCCCCGCACTGTGTCATGGCGGAGTGTGAGGCATCACTGTGTCACTGTTGTCCCTGCACTGTGTTATGGCGGAGTGGGAGGTATCACTGTGTCACTGTTGTCCCTGCACTGTGTTTATGGCGGAGTGGGAGGCATCACTGTGTCACTGTTGTCCCTGCCCTGTGTCATGGCGTCACTGTGTCACTCTTGTCCCTGCCCTGTGTTATGGCGGAGTGTGAGGCATCACTGTGTCACTGTTGTCCCTGCACTGTGTTATGGCGGAGTGGGAGACATCACTGTGTCACTGTTGTCCCTGCACTGTGTTATGGCGGAGTGGGAGGCATCACTGTGTCACTGTTGTCCCTGCCCTGTGTCATAGCGTCACTGTGTCACTCACTCTTGTCCCTGCCCTGTGTCATGGTGGAGTGTAAGGCGTCACTGTGTCACTGTTGTCCCTGCCCTGTGTCATGGCGGAGTGTAAGGCGTCACTGTGTCACTGTTGTCCCTGCCCTGTGTCATGGCGTCACTGTGTCACTCTTGTCCCTGTCCTGTTTCATGGCGGAGTGTAAGGCGTCACTGTGTCACTGTTGTCCCTGTACTGTGTCATGGCAGTGTGTAAGCGTCACTGTGTCACTGTTGTCCATGCCCTGTGTCATGGCCTCACTGTGTCACCCTTGTCCCTGCCCTGTGTCATGGCGGAGTGTAAGGCGTCACTGTGTCACTGTTATCCCTGCCGTGTGTGTCATAGCGGAGTGTAAGGAGTCACTTTGTCACTGTTGTCCCTGTACTGTGTCATGGCAGAGTGTAAAACATCACTGTGTCACTGGTATTCCCGCGCAGTATCTTGGCGGAGTGGGAGGCGTCACTGTATCACTGTTGTCCCTGCATGGTGTAATGGGAAAGTGTAAAGCGTCACTGCGTCAGCGTTGTCCTTACCCTGTGTCATGACAGAGTGTAAAGCGTCACTGTGTCATTGTTTTCCCCGCACTGTGTCATGGCGGAGTGTGAGGCATCACTGTGTCACTGTTGTCCCTGCACTGTGTTATGGCGGAGTGGGAGGCATCACTGTGTCACTGTTGTCCCTGCACTGTGTTATGGCGGAGTGGGAGGCATCACTGTGTCACTGTTGTCCCCGCACTGTGTCATGGCGGAGTGTGAGGCATCACTGTGTCACTGTTGTCCCCGCACTGTGTCATGGCTGAGTGTTAGGCGTCACTGTGTCACTGTTGTCCCTGCTCTGTGTCATGGTGAAATGCAGGTCGTCACTGTGTCACTGATGTTCCTGCCATGTTTCAAGGTGGAATGTAGGCGTCACTGTGTCACTCTTGTCCCTGCCCTGTGTCATGGCGGAGTGTAAGGCGTCACTGCGTCACTATTGTCCCTGCCCTGTGTTATGGTGGAGTGTAAAGCGTCAGGGCGTCACTATTGTCCCTGCCCTGTGTCATGGTGGAGTGTAAAGCGTCACTGTGTCACTGTTGTCAATGCCGTGTGTGTCATGGTGGAGTGTAAAGCGTCACTGTGTCACTGTTGTCAATGCCCTGTGTCATGGTGGAGTGTGTAAAGCGTCTGTGCGTCACTATTGTCCTTGCCGTGTGTCATGGTGGAGTGTAAAGCGTCTGTGCGTCACTATTGTCCTTGCCGTGTGTCATGGTGGAGTGTAAAGCGTCTGTGCGTCACTATTGTCCTTGTCGTGTGTCATGATGTAGTGTAAAGCGTCTGTGCGTCACTATTGTTCATGCCCTGTGTCATGGTGGAGTGTAAAGCGTCACTGTGTCACTGTTGTCAATGCCGTGTGTCATGGTGGGAGTGTAAAGCGTCAGTGCGTCACTATTGTCCCTGCCTGTGTCATGGCGGAGTGTAAAGCGTGACTGTGTCACTTTTGTAAATGCCTTATGTCATGGCGGAGTGTAAGGCGTCAGTGTGTCACTGTTCTAAATGCCCTGTGTCATGGCTGAGTGCAAGGCGTTACTGTGTCACTGTTGTCCCTGTCCTATGTCATGGCGGGAGTGCTGGGAGTCACTGTGTCACTATTGACCCTGCCCTGTGTCATGGCGGAGTGTAAAGCGTCACTGTGTCACTGTCCATGCTCTGTGTCATGGCGGAGTGTAAGGAGTCACTGTGTCACTGTTCTAAATGCCCTGCGTCATGACGGAGTGTAAGGCATCACAGTGTCACTGTTGTCTCTGCCATGTATCAGGGCAGAGTGTAAGGCGTCACTGTTGTCCCTGCCCTGTGTCATGGTGGAGTATAATGCGTCATTGTGTCACTGTTGTCCCTGCCCTGTGTCATGGCGGAGTGTAAGGCGTCACTGTGTCACTGTTGTCCCTGCCCTGTGTCATGGCGGAGTGTAAGGCGTCACTGTGTCACTGTTGTCCCTGTCCTGTGTCATGGCGGAGTGTACGGCGTCACTGTGTCATTGTTGTCCCTGCCCTGTGTCATGGTGGGGTGTACGGCGTCACTGTGTCACTGTTGTCCTGCCCTGTGTCATGGCGTCACTGTGTCACTCTTGTCCCTGCCCTGTGTCATGGCGGAGTGTAAGGCGTCACTATGTCACTGTTGTCCTTGCCCCGTGTCATGGTGGAGTGTAAGGCGTCAATGTGTCACTGGTGTCCATGTCCTGTGTCAGGGCGGAGTGCAAGGTATCACTGTGTCACTGTTGTCCTTCCTCTGTGTCATGGCGGAGTGTAAGGTGTCACTGTGTCACTGTTGTCCCTGCCCTGTGTCATGGTGGGTTGTAAGGCGTCATTGTGTTACTGTTGTCCCTGCCCTGTGTCATGGTGGAGTGTAAGGCGTCACTGGTGCCAATGCCCTGTGTCATGGTGGAGTGTAAGGCGTCACACTGGTGCCAATGCCTTGTGTTATGGTGGAGTATAACGCGTCACTATGTCACTGTTGTCCCTGCCCTGTGTCATGGTGGAGTGTAAGGCGTCACTGTGTGTCACTGGTGCCAATGCCTTGTGTCATGGTGGAGTGTAACGCGTCACTATGTCACTGTTGTCCCTGCCCTGTGTCATGGCGTCACTGTGTCACTGTTGTCAATGCCCTGTGTCATGACAGAGTAAGGCGTCACTGTGTCTCTGTTGTCAATGCCCTGTGTCATGGTGGAGTGTAAGGTGTCACTATGTCACTGTTGTCAATGTCCTGTGTCATGGCGGTGTGTAAGGCGTCAATGTGTCACTGTTGGCCCTGCCCTGTGTCATGGCGGAGTGTTAGGCATCACTGTGTCACTGTTCTCAATGCCCTGTGTTGTGGTAGAGTGTAAGGTGCCACTGTGTCACTATTGTCCCTGTGCCCTGGCGGAGTGTGTAAGGTGTCACTGTGTCACTCTTGTCACTGTCCTGTGTCATGCCGGAGTGCTAG
>JADBJO010000651.1:105000-117500 GCA_016801955.1 Conus betulinus | reverse complement strand
AAATCAATCTATTGTTGTGAAGAAACAGCAGTTTTTTCCCTTGGAATAAGTAAAAAAACGAGTCTAACTCTCATGCGCAGGAGTGCATGTGTATTTGTACGCGTGCGCGCACGAAAAATATTTGTTGAGAGAGAGAGAGAGAGAGAGAGAGAGAGAGAGAGAGAGAGAGAGAAGACTCAAGACTCAAAATGATATATTCATCTTAGGCCTTTGCCCCTCAAGAAGGGGTGCAAGAAAATACAATCATAGAAGCACCATAAGAACTAGACGCAGATATAACCAACATGAATTCAGAAACTTTCTTAAGATAACATAAGGGATCGCAGTTTGCACGCTTTTGATAGATAAATCGACAAATTTCTGACTGTTTGACAATGAGAATATGCCGAAAGAAGTGCTAATCTGAAATTATTTTGGACTTTGTAATACTTCAACGCTATTGGACTTTGTAATACTTCAACGCTATTGCACTTTGTAATACTTCAACGCTATTGCACTTTGTAATACTTCAACGCTATATCCTGAGCTTTTAAGTTTTGCAGGACAGGACAACTTACAAAATGTAGGCTACTTTACTTTCTATCTTCTCTCTGCAAAGCTGGCATATAAAATCTTCTCCGCTATGGAATTGGTTACAGTAAACAATGCACAGAACAAAGAGTGTTTTTCTGTAACAATGCTCACGTTCTTCAATCCATTCATATATTCAACACAACGTTTAAAAATTAGATTTGTTTTCACATGGAAAGCAAACACGAACACTAATAGGAATGTGATCCGATTCTATACGTTCCAGAACAGGAAACTCACACGTCATAAACAAGGGCAAGAAGGTCGTTTGAAAAAAAAAAAATGAAATAATCGTTTACACTATTTCCAGAATCAGAAATGTATGTATTGCAACTATTTCGGTCCGCCTTACACACCATTCAGTATACACAATCCCATAGCAGTGTACATATTTAAAAGTAACTTACCATAGTTATTCAAATGACGGTCTTCAGAACAACGATTTAAACTAAGAGGTTGACTTTTGTATTGTGCATCAATGTTATTATCTGCAAGGACCTTCTGTGAATATATTTGATGTCCTGTTGTTCAAATCGCCATTCAAAACTAAATAAACGTCTCTACTTAATAATAATAAACAATCTTCAGTTACACTGATTCCATTATCAACATTAAAACTGACATAAAACGGTGAAGTTTCTGGTGGTATATATGAGTACATGTAAAGGACATCTTTATCTAATCATAACAATCGTTTTTATCAATCAAAAAAGCAAAAATATTAGTATAGTTAATATCTAACACTTTTTTACAAAGGAATGCAATTCATTTCTTATAAGACAAATCATCTGCCCAGACCGTCTCCCTTCTTTTGTAAACTTGACAGCTGGTTTACAGAAAATTTTAAATCCTGTGAAAAACTCGGGTTGACATGCTTCCATAAAGGTTTCAGACAAACAAACAGAATCAAATCCACATACGAAAGAAATAAAGTCAGTATAAAAAAATTAGGAGAGCAAACCATTCACGTTCCAAGACAAAAAAAAAAAAAAAAAAGCGGGGGGAGGGGGGGAGAGGGTGGGGGGTATGTACATTTAAACAACGGTCACTTCGCACATTCTCGCACGTGCCGTCGGTCGCCCGTTCTGACGCAACGCAGTGTCATCGGAACACCGCTCACTGGTGACACGGACAGCGGCGACAAGCGCGGTTGTAACCGGTGTAGGGTTATTCTTGTTCCCTTGCCTGTTCACACTCACTGACAAACAATGTTACCAACTGGCCGGCCACCTCCGGCTCTGCTTCCTTTCAATTCACCGCTGTCATCGAGGAAACAGTTTTTATACTCGATAACGAGATGGTCGAAAACCATCATTGCTTTTTTAGCCTTATTCCTAGCTTCCATTGATTGGGTTGAGAGTTTTCTTCTCAATTCCCTGACTCGAAAAGAAAAGTCTTCCCATATGAAAATATTTGACCCTTGCAATTTCCTTTCTGCTTTCAGAATTTTTCTTTTATCTTTATAACAACAACATCTGGCAATAATAGGTGCATCCTATTTTCCATTCAGTCTGTGAACCCTGTCAATGAAATATCACTTGAAATTTCCAGACTGTAATCAGATCTTGAATCTTTCCTTCACACTGTTCGTTCGATTCATCTTTAGTCCTGTTAAACCACAGAAAATCAAATTATTCCTCTTAGATCTTTCTTCAAGATCATCCGTCTTCCTTCCAACTGTTGTACCTTAGCTATGAGCTCAGCATTGTTTTTAGCAAGATCCACATTTTCCTTTCTAAGAGCACCCACCTCCTCTCTCAAGTCCTTTACGCCCTGTTGGAGAGCAGCATACTGACCACAAAGTTCCTGGACACTCTGCTCCACGTCACGGATCTGTTGGTCATAATGGCGTGCATGGACTGCGGCATCTCCATGATGTCGTCCATCTTGGCGTCCGGGTTTGGTTGACGAGGAAGAGTCGCCTGGCTGCCGTCAGAGGGTGTCGTCCTGTCCGTGCTTCACGTGCCCGTGCTGTTGATCCTGCCCTGCCTCAGTCCGTCCGCCCTGGGCCTGGGGTTCTGCTCCACGTCACCGCGTTGTAACAGTGAACTTCCCCAAAACAACAGAGTGAGGAGCAGACCAAGGGTGACACCGGCCGCTCGACTACGGCAACGTCAACATGGCGATTTCTGTTTGGCTCTTCGTAGCATAAACGCCATGAAGGCGAAATGGATGGCGTCACATCTCACTGTAAATTCTGTCCATACTGATGGCATACTACTTCCCCCAAATACTGGCAAAGGTCTGAGTCCTGACTCTTGCTGTGGGCTCCACAAGGAGGGATAAAAAGCAGACGATCTGAAGTACGTCTTACTTGAATTCAGCAGCAGTTCACCCCCAGAGAGAGAGAGAGAGAGAGACAGAGACAGAGAGATATAGAGAGACAGACAGACAGACAGACAGACAGACAGACAGACAGACAGACAGAGACAGATAGATCAAGATACATGCATGCATACATACATACATACATACATATATGCATACATACATGCATACATGCATACATACATGCATACATACATGCCTACCTAAATACCTACTTGCATACCTACCTACATACCTACATAACCTACTTACCTGCCTGCCTACCTACCTACCTACATACATACATACATATATATATATACATACATATGGACCGAGATGCTTTATGAATTTCTCTCTAATGTACAGGGAATATTGCAGACAGCTCTCGGACCCATTCTAAAACAACACCAACGAAAAACAACCTAACAAATACGCCAAAGCACATCCTTTAGAAAATGACGCATGTGAATGGTGACAGAGATGCAGTGAGACTGGAACTGGCTTGTACAAGTGCAGAGAATTCTGAACACAAAATACACGAGAAGTGAAGTTAAAAAAAGTATGTCTATAGCTGTGATCTTGAATCGTTCAATCGTTCAGAGCATGCTTGCAGTGATTTGTTAATATTCAGAATGTGCAAGGATGGTGCGTCTGTGAAAACTCTATGTGTTAAAGTACACACTGTTCGGTTTTATACGGCCTTGGGTCAGTTGGGTGTAAAAGCAACTTTGCGCAATGTTGATAGCATTTCACTTTGTTGATCTTGCTTTAGAGTGTAGTAGTAGTAGTAGTAGTAGTAGTAGTAGTAGTAGTAGTAGTAGTAGTAGTTGTTGTTGTTGTTGTTGTTGTTGTTGTTCAGTTTTACGCTGTTCACATATGTGATATTAGACAAAGAGAGAGAGAGAGAGAGAGAGAGAGGGAGAGGGGGGGAGGGAGGGAGAGACAGAGATGCATAAATGTCTGTGACTATGTAAGTGTATGCATAATGTGGTTATCTAAGTGCATGTCCCTCTAAGATCCCTACAACAAATCTGCAAATAATCTTAAAGCAAATGCTTAACTGGACTACAAACTAAAGAAAAAAAACAACATTGAAGTCAAACTTTAAATCTGAAGAAACATCACATAAAGATTTGCCTGATAATGGTGGTAAATGAGCTTGAAGAGGTAAACAGTCAATCAGCAGATACTTGCTGGTTATTATTCTCTCTCGACAAATACATTTTGCTTCTTTTGTGTATTTAGTTTTAAAGGCATCAAGTTTTAATTCATAAAATACTGAAATGAAATTTCTGCATTGTACATATTTTTCACATGTAAATGAGGAATACTGTTTACACGTTCATAATTAATTAAATGAGTGTTTTCTATATCAACCACACCAAACAACGTATTTTTGTGGTGTTTTTTTCTTTTAATCGGCACCAGACGGTTTGCTTTAATAATTGATGACTTCAGGTAAAGAAAAGGACATACTCTCAATACCGTGGCTTTTCTGGCTCCTCTCTTTGTGCATATATTAGCCAGCTCATTACCCTAAATACCACAAGGTGATGGAATCCAACAGAAGGTGACATTAGTTCCTTTACATATCAAAACATGAATAAGATGGCATATTTCATGTACAAGAAAGTTGTTCGTAACGGTATTTGGAAATTTTATGGTTTGCAGAACAGACATTCATCCACACAAAATACTGCTTTAAAATATTGATTGTGGAAAGTCAGTCAAATGTGTCAACGCCATCATAACAGCTTCCATTTCGGCAACAAATATTGATCTGCCTTTTGTGATGGTATAACAAAAGCAGAACCTGACCGATTATCAGACAATACTGACCCATCTGTGTAAAACTTTAAGATGTTGAGGATATTTTCTTTGTATATGCATCTTTACAGAATAAGAGAAAATATTTGGTTGGTCAGTTTTGCTCACATCAGTGTGATCAAGATCAAAATGTGCGCTGTTTCTTTCCCAAGCTGGAGAGAAATCAAGGCCACCTTCGCTAATGTCTCAGACCTGACTGTTGACTCTTTTTCAAAAGATGTTCTGTACAGGAGCGTGGCAGCAGAGAGTCCTCAGAAGAGAAGCGCCCTTCAAGCAAGTGTCTCGGCCCTTATCTCCTGACACTCTAGGGGGGTTGGGCCACACCCGGTTCATGACTCCGGATGTCCCTCTGCTGCCCCCCCTTTTTTTTCCATCTTGGGACGAGCCACGGCTGGGATTCGAACCCGTGCCGCTCTGGACATGCTCATTTCCACTTAATGACTCGCACACTAACCACTGAGCCACTGGGACACTGATATTTGTAGGAAAGTTAAGCCTTATGAAGTTCACTTTTGTTCCTCCTTGACCAGATCCAGCTTGAACACCTCTCTGCTGCTTCTGCCATTGCTTTCAGGGCTCTGGTTTTTTTTCTCCCTGCAACTGAGAGCTGTTTCATGAGGCTGTATGCAGAGACGTTCCTACAAACCCCCTAGCTCCAATTTCTGCAGTGAGGACTTTGACCTGATAGCCTTCTCTCCTCAGGCTGTTTGCCAGATCAGCATACTTTTCAGTCTTGTAGATTTGAGCTGCCTCCATTCTGTTCTCATATGGCACCGTGAGCTCGATCATGATCAGCTGCTTGGTTGACTGAGAGTGGACTACTATGTCTGGTCTCATGCCACTCTTGCTGATGATCTCTGGGTGACTCTTCCATTCTGGGAGGTCTGCAGTGCACTCTCCCAGTCATCTGCCCCGTCCAGCAGACTCTGCCTGCATGTTCCGAGTGGCACTGTTGTTTCTTGGCCATGATTCGCTGCCTCCTGCCGTGAAGAATGTTTGCGGGTGCTTTTGGAGTCCTGATTTTCCCTTTTGTGGTGTTGGTACTAGCCCAGACTACTTGTACAATCTCTTTGAGCACTTGGTTGTGCCTCCATGTGTACCTTCCTTGAGCCAGGGCTACTTTACATGAGCTTAGGACATGCTCCACTGTTTGTTTTTCATGGCAGAGGGGCATGAAGGATCGTCTGTTTTTTTTCCCCCACTTCACCAGGTTTGCATTTGAGGGCAGAAGGTCATATGCAGATCTGAGAATGAAGCTGATCCTGAGAGGGGCCATGTGCCAAATGTCATTCCAAGTGAGACTTCTTTGGAGTGCATTCTCCCACGTTGTCCATTGCCCTTGCTGGCTCTGCTGGACTGCTTTTTGGAGTCTTTTTGGTCTTCTTCTTTTCTCATCTCCTGAATCATCATGTCTCTTTTGGCTTTTCCTTTGGCCTTTGACCACCATTCAGTTTTGGTCACCCCCCAGTCCTTGTCTGTTGGTCTGTGTGTGTCCTGTTATTTCTCTGATCTTGAGACTTTCTTTTGCAGAATCCATCGCCTCTTGAACTTCCATTTTTTTGCTGCCTGTCTTCAGCTGGGGCTTGATTGCTTCTACCACCTTGTCTCCTGAGTCCTCCAGCATGCTTTGAAGTCTGATCTTCCCTGCTTTGTATTCCTCCAGGATGGATTTCAGTGGTAGTTTCAGCTTTGCTTGGCGACAGTACAGCGCTATGTCAGTCAGACAGGGTGGGACACCAAGCCATTTCCTTGTGAACTTGTTGATTTTGGATTCCATTGCCTCCACTATGCTGGTGCAGATGTCGTATATCATCAGAGGCCATAGGAGCTTTGGTATCAGCATGAACTGCAGACACCAGACCTTGTATTTGCCAGGGAGCCCACACTGGTCAATGGTCTCCAAGCCTTCTTCCGACATCTGTTTGGTTTCTTTTGCTCTCTTTGTGTGTCTTTCAGCGTATCATCATACCATCTTCCAAGGCTCTTGACTGGCTCTTCTGTAACTGTTGGAATGGCCTGGTTGGCAACACTGAAGACCACAGATTCGGCCACTTTTCCTTTCCTCAGTGAGAGACTCCGTGATTTCTTTGGCTTGAACTTCATTCTGGATGAGGCAACTATGTCATCCAGCCTCTCCAGCACATGACGTGTCTCGTCTTCTCTGGATGAAATCACTGTAGTGTCATCCATGAAGGCCTTGAGAGGGGGCATCTTGTATCCATCGCCAAGGTCTGTTTGTCTTGCGTTGCTTGTTGCTGCTTTCAAGATGACTTCCATTGCCAACACGAACAGTATTGGGGAAATTGCGCAGCCCCCCATTGCAATGCCCACTTCCAAGTTGATCCAATCTGTTGTGTACTCCTTGGTAGAGAACCGCATTGAGAAGCCATTGAAGTACTTCTTGAGCATGTCGCGGATGTTCTTTGGCACATGGTACATCTCAAGAGCCAACTGTATCATCTCATGGGGTACAGATCCATATGCGTTTGCCAGATCAAGCCACACTACGTCCAGGTCTCTCTTTTCTGTTTTTGCTCTTTGGATTGCGTCCCAGATCATTGTGGCGTGTTCTACACAGCCAGCACGCCTGGGATGCCACCTTTCTGGACTGACACATCCAAGTACTTGTTTTCCATGAGGTACTGGTCAGCCTGCTGCTGCCATGACAGAGAAGAAGATTTTTCCTTCGACGTTCAGTAGTGATATTGGCCTGAACTGGCTGATGTCACTTGAGTTTTGCTCTTTGGGGATGTACACACCATCTGCCGTCATCCACTGGCCGCTGATCTTCTGGTTTCTCCAAGCTGATCGCAGCAGCCTGTGGAGCCACTCCAGCACCTTGGGACATTTCTTGTACAGCTGGTAAGGTATTCCGTTTGGCCCTGGTGATGATTTGGCTCTGGCTTTGTTCGACCACCTTCTTGATTTCCCGCCAACGTTGGAGGCTTGTCATTGAACTGTTCCTCAGGGTTGGTTGGCCACACCAGACCTTGAATGTCGAGTCGAGTGGTGCTTTGCTCTGTGAGTCAGAGTATGTTTTCCTCAGATGCTGCTCAAGAACTCCTTTGTCCACACTTAGGGTCCAGATTTTGGCTGCTCAAACAGAGTTCTGGCAAACTGGAAGGGGTCTCTGAAGAAGCGCTCTTGTGTCTTCTTCTTTTTTTTTGCTCTTCCTCTTCCTCGCAGATTCCGCTTTGCTGAGGGCGCTGTGTTTTGCTTTCAGGTCTTCCCAGAGTTTTTTCCAAGCCTTGTTTTTTCAGCTGGCAGTGCAGTCTTCATTTGCTTCTTGAGGTTTTTCTTTTGGACCCTGATCTTGTCCATCTCTTCTTGGCGTCTGGATTTCTTTGGAGGTGTTTTCTCTTTGGGTAGTTTTGCTCCATAGGCGTCTCTACATGTGGCATACACAATGTCCCCCCATATGTGGCTAGTTTGTGTTCCAGGGTGCTTTTCCCTATCAGTGCATCGAGTCTTTGGACGATTTTTGCATCCAGTTTCTCCCAATCCTTAGTCTCGTTTGCTCGTGGCAGGTTGAGTTTCAGGGCGCCTGGCATCGAGGGCCTGTGCAAATTGGATGTCCTTGGCACTGTGGTTTAAATCCTGGCCTTGGTCTTCCCGACGTCTTATCTGCTGATGCAGTGCGCTGCTGCTCATTCAGATGAGTCTTCACACATCCCATCTTTGTCCTGTGGATCTTCATGCCACGGTGGTAGCGAAACGCTTTCCACAGACACATGGATATTCCATTTGGTCCATGTTCATAGTCCGTTTGGAATTTGCAGTCGTGATTGGTTGAGCACCGATGGATTCATCATTCTCTCCCCCTTTCGGTGGTGAATCCTGGGAGCATCTTTTTCCTTTTGTTTTTAGTAGCCACGTGTTGAAGGCAAAGTGGGGAGCCAGCCCACAGAGCCCTAGGTTCTGGTCTTTCCCAGTGTCCTCCGGTCTTTCCCGGACGTCCTCCGGCCTATTCCCGGAAGTCAATGGTTCGGTAAGTTGAAGCATGGAACGAAAGCTCTTGACATAATTCATAGGCTTTACTATCTATGCTTCTGAAGAAAGCCTCTTGTGCATAGCACAATTTTGGTCGGATCAATGATGTGGCTAAATGTTTTAAAGCTGACAACAGCTTTGTTTACTGATAATTTTCCAAAAGTTTAGTGTTTTCCTAGCTTTGTTCAGAAGGTACTGAATATGAAAGTTCCACGTTAATTTGGATGTTAAGTATACTCCTAAAATTTTAACTAAATGTTTGTAGTCAAGTGTGACTGCATCCATTTTAAAAGAGGGCAAATCGCGTGTATCGGAGCCATTGTTAGATAACACCATATATGTTTTCTCACAAGAAAACAGAGACATGATTTAAGCTATTGGTCGATAACTATATTTACACACTTGTTGCAGATTTACTTGTTTTGACTTGAGAATTATTACTGACTGCTTCCATATTCCTGGCGTAATGCCCTCTGACCAAATGTGTTAATATATTGCTTGCAAAAATTTTATGAAATTAGTTGGTAAGTGTTTCAACATATAATTTGAGATTGCGTCTAACCTTACAGATGACGTTCTGTTACTTAATGAAAAAATAGCACCATTCACTTCATATGTTGTAATAGGTGCATTGACAAAAAATCACTATTTGCATGTGGCTCATCATAGGGAGGTTTCTTTTCTTCCTCTTCTCGAAGCTGTCTACATTCTGGTGAAAGACTTTCCATTCGCATTGTCCATGAGAATATATCAACAAATGCTTCTGCCTTTTCCCGCTGAAGTCGGAAATTTGCTATTATCCAGTCTAATGGGACATCGAAGAAGATTTAAGCCATGTTTCATGTCCTGAAATTTTTTTCCACACTTTCTGAAAATATTTCTGCTGCTGAGAAACCTCTTTGTCACAGAAGGATGACCAATATAAACGTTTCACTTTGGCTACAACTCTGTTTGTATATTCGTTGGCTTCCTTCATTTCTTCGTGCCTTTTCTATCCTATAGGAATGTGCACTTGCATGTGTGTGTGTGTGTGTGTGTGTGTGTGTGTGTGTGTGTGTGTGTGTGTGTGTGTGTGTGTGTGTGTGTGTGTGTGTGTGTGTGTGTGTGTGTGTGCGTGCGTAGCGAGCGAGCAAGCGTAAGAGTGTGCGCGAGCGCGTTCGTGTGTGTGTGTGTGTGTGTGTGTGTATGTAGTGTGTGTGTGTGTGTGTGTGTGTGTGTGTGTGTGTGTGTGTGTGTGTGTGTGTGTGTGTGTGTGTGTGTGTGTGTGAAGCATTGGAAGTCTGCCTGGTCGTTTCTTTCATTTTGTTTTTTGTACCTTTTTTCAAACATGTGATTTTCTTCTCTCCCCCCCCCCCCCCCCCCCCCCCCCCCCCCCCCCCCCTCCCCACCTCCTTCCCCCGGCATTTTTTTTCTGTAGATTTCTTTCAAAGACGTACCAGTCGCGCTGTGTATACATGAGACCTTGCGAATAATGTTCACAGGGCACACACATCGAATATGGTACAGCTCATTGGACACAGATGTCCTTCAGAAGACGCAACCCTTCAAGTCCAGTTTGTGCAGGCACGCTTGGAACCACAAGTCATGTGAGACTGAAGGGCTGTTGGAGATTCGACTCTGAAACGGTGTCCAAATATTTCACCTTTTTCTGTTTTGGCTTTTCTTTTCAAAATTCATCCAAATTCATCAAAAAGATAAAAGAGTTTCTAGGATTCCGTTGCTGACCCTATTCCTATGCAAACTTAAATGGTAAAAAAACTGTGCCCGTGGTTTGTTTTTTTCAGCCCCGTTTTTCCCTTGTGCCTTGACACTGGTTGTTCCCGTCCTTGACCGGCCCTCCTGCCCGCGTATGGGAGCAGGGGAGTGGTAACGGCTGTTGGAGGTATGGCAGTGCAAGACGTCCCTTGAGCAGGGAAGTGGTAGGGACCGCTGGAGATGTGGTAGTGCAAGACGTCCCTTGAGCAGGGAAGTGGTAGGGACCGCTGGAGATATGGTAGTGCAAGACGTCCCTTGAGCAGGGGAGTGGTAGGGACCGCTGGAGATGTGGTAGTGCAAGACGTCCCTTGAGCAGGGAAGTGGTAGGGACCGCTGGAGATATGGTAGTGCAAGACGTCCCTTGAGAAGGGGAGTGGTAGGGACCGCTGGAGGTAACGACAGTGAAAGACGTCCCTTGAGCTTGGTAGGGACCGTTGGAGGGGAGGTAGGGACCGTTGGAGGTATGGGAGTAGGGGAGTGGTAGGGACCGTTGGAGGTATGGAGTAGGGGAGTGGTAGGGACCGTTGGAGATATGGGAGTAGGGGAGTGGTAGGGACCGTTGGAGGTATGGGAGGGAGTAGGGGAGTGGTAGGGACCGTTGGAGGTATGGGAGTAGGGGAGTGGTAGGGACCGTTGGAGGTAGGCAGTGCAAGACGTCCCTTGAGCAGAGGGCGCCAGACGACGAAGGAAGTGGTCCAGTGCATATCACTGGTGCGAAGGCAAGACACCAGGAATGGCCTTGGTACTGGCCCATGGAGCTAGTTCCCTTTGAGGAAGCCAACAGGTCTCTGTGCCCTGTGGTTCACAATGTGCTGAGCTAGGCAGCCACTTGCTGTGGAAGGTTGTCTGCGCCCCGGGACTTGGGACACCAACACACAGAGTCTTTCTGGTGACCCACTCCGAGGAGTCAAATTTGCACCATTTTCTTTCTCATCCTCACCCCCACCCCACCCCACCCCCATCGCCACTTCACCCTCCCAAATCCTCCTCCCCAATTTCTGGTAGGTTGTCGCAGCTTTTCGCCAACGTACCTCGATTGATATTGGCTGGGAACATTTCTAAGTGGCACGCTTTGGTCCAAAACTGGGACAGGGCTATCTCTCGATTGAGTACCGTCCCTTCATGTTAGTTTGCCCCTAAACAATTATTAAACGTGCGTAATGCAGAAATGAACAGGTCAAGAACAAACCAATGGGTGATGTCCGATCGACAGGCAGACTCGGGACGGCTACCGTGTACACATTTCGGGCACCTGTCATGTCTTTGGTTCTTTGTGTTGATTGAACTGGCGGCGTGTGAATTTGGTTCCGTCATATATCAGAATGAATCGTGACTTGAGTGCATTCAACTCAGTGCTTCGAAGTCAGTGTGGAGTTGGCTGTTTGTTTGACAGCCAGAGATGTATTTGTTTTCTTTTCCCACCCACTACGTCCCAACAGATGACCCTATTATGGCACACAGGCACAAATTCAAATAAGCTATTCGTGACTCTGTGTGTGTGTGTGTGTGTGTGTGTGTGTGTGTGTGTGTGTGTGTGTGTGTGTGTGTGTGTGTGTGTGTGTGTTTCAAATATGCTGTTGGTGACGGCGCGCGCGCGCGCGCGCACTTGTGTGTGTGTGTGTGTGTGTGTGTGTGTGTGTGTGTGTGTGTGTGTGTGTGTGTGTGTGTGTGTGTGTGTGTGTGTGTGAATAATAGCTGAAAAGGCCGTTAAAAAAGAAAAAAAACAAAGTCATATCGAAGTTATCTGATTCTCTGTAATGGAGGATGGCTACTGGTTTTGTTTGTGTTCTAGATTTGATCCCCGAATGTGATTATACACGAAGAAGTCTTTTAGTCTGTAGGTGTTCCAGGTATATACACTGTGACTGATCAAAAACAGCCAACTCACTTGTAATCCTGGACAGGAAAAGAACTATTGTCCACTTCTTTATACACGATGTCAGTACCTTTCAATGGCTCTGGCGGTGTCATATGACGACCATTTTTAGTTAATCTGTTTTGTTTTCTTGCTAAGCTGCATCGCAAAGCAGACAGACAACGGTTGGAAG
>JADBJO010000651.1:60000-100000 GCA_016801955.1 Conus betulinus | reverse complement strand
CTCTCTCTCTCTCTCTCTCTCCGGTATCCGATGTACCTAAATTCTGCGATGAAGTGTAGGCTATTGGTTAAAGTTACTTGAGATGGAAGATACAAGATTGCCTAAGAAAGCCTTTAAGGTGTTATTTGAGTTGGATAGTAGGGGTAAGGTGAACTGGGTGACAAGAGTTAAAGTCAGATTATATGAATTAGGTGTGGGATATGCGTGGGTTAACCAGTGTGTTGGAAATAAGACTCCTTTTCTGAAAATGCTGCGTACTAGGCTTATCGATTGTAGATGGCAAAATTGGGATACTCATATACAAGATGGTAGTAGATTTGATTTATACAGACACTTTAACCCGTTACATCGTATCCCAACCTATTTATCTATGAAAACGGACAGTAATTTGAAGTACATAATGACAAGATTTAGATTTGGGCTGTCTGATATTAATATTCATCGACATCGTTATTACAGAGAGTGTACAAAGACTGAACTTGCTTGTCTATTGTGTAAAGAGACTCGTGAAAGCGAAGTTCATTTTTGTGTTTTGTTGTCCTGCCCTAGATACACTCAGAACCCAGTTTAGCCCCTCAAAATATCATAGACATCCATCTGCATTTAGACTTATTTTGCTTGTCACTTCTGATAACGAAGATGTTATGAAACAATTTGCCATCTATCTGTATAAGGCATTCCAAATCCGCCCAATAGGCTGTAACTGATTGATATCGTTCTCCTTTTCTTTGAGTGACTGTACAATTTCACGTTATTATAACTAATATTGTTCTTCTTTTGTCTGTATTGGATGTACCATTTCTTGCATCGTATATATATATACCCCCTTCATGAGGGGCTATGGCCTTTTTTGAATAAATCATCCGTATCCGTCTCTCTCTCTCTCTCTCTCTCTCTCTCTCTCTCTCTCTCTCTCTCTCTCTCTCTCTCTCTCTCTCTCTCTCCTCTCTCTCTCTCTCTCTCTCTCTCTCTTCTGAACGTATTTCTTAAGCCCCTTTCTTTTCTCTCATTTGTTCTTTTCCATGATTCATCTGTGACCCATGGCATTTTCCCTTCATTCTGATTCCCTCTGTCGTTCGCCATTTAGCGACACTTCAGACTAGATAATTTCATCACCTCACTAGGTATATTAACATAGATACATTAGTTTATCAGCCACATCTATTTCTTTTCATCCCCCCCCCCCCCCCCCCCTTTCTTTATGCCCCTCACCCCCCACCCTATGTTCCCTGTCTTTGTTTCCACTGATGATTCTGCTCTCAGCTACTCTCTCTCTCTCTCTCTCTCCTCTCTCTCTCTCTCTCTCTCTCTCTCTCTCTCTCTCGGCTTTTAACCTCCCCCTCTCTCTCCTTCTTTATTCCTTTTTTTTTTTTTTTACCCCATCCCTTCACTTTCTCCCTACGCCATCTGTTCTTCTCTCTCTCTCTCTCTCTCTCTCTCTCTCTCTCTCTCTCTCTCTCTCTCTCTCTCTCTCTCTCCTGCTTTCCCTCTTCTTTCCATTGCTTTCTCATTGTCTGTCTGTCTGTCTGTCTGTCTGTCTGTCTGTCTCTCTCTCTCTCTCTCTCTCTCTCTCTCTCTCTCTCTCTCCCCTTCTCTCTCTCTTCCTCTCCCTCTCTTTTAGACCTCCTTCCCTCTCTCCTTCCTCCCCCCCCCCCCCCCCCCCCCCCCTCCCACTTACTTCTCTTATCTCTTTCTTTTTCTTTCTTTTCCTCCTTTCGCTCCTCTTCCTCTCTTCCCCTTCTCTCCCCCACCCCCCCCCCTCTCCCTTCATAGCCACCCCCCTCTGTGTGTGGGGGGGGGGGGGGGGGGGGGCTTTTTTTCTCTCTTTTCTCGCTTCCTCTCTTCTCTTTCTCTCTCTCACTGTGTGTTTTCCTCTCTCCCTTCATAGCTTGTGTGTGTGTGTGGGGGGGGGGGGGGGAGTGCGCGTGTGTGTGAGCGCGCGCGCGCGCGCGCGCGCGCGTGTGTGTGTGTGTGTGTGTGTGTGTGTGTGCGTGCGCGAGTGTGTATTTGGGGGAAGGGGGGGGGGGGATGGAGGGGGGGGGAGAGAGAGTGGGGAGTGTGTGTGTGTGTGTGTGTGTGTGTGTGTGTGTGTGTGTGTGTGTGTGTGTGTGTGTGTGTGTAGACCCACGACTATATGGTGATATGTAATTGGCAAGATCTTGGTACTATTAAAGTCACTTTGTCAAATGCACACTATCCCTGGGTGTATGCTCTGTGTTTTTGTAGTATGAATGTGAATGTATTGAGGGGTCATTCACAACGTGGCGGAAGAGGCAAAAAAGGTCCTGATTCATTTTCTTTTCTTTTAATCCACACAGAACACAATCTTAGGACAGAATGTCCGCAACTCAAAACGCAGATATTGCCAGACAAATCGGGGAAAACAGTAACAAACAGTAGCCGACAACCGACATCGAACCGCAGGTAACCCTGCAATCACACAAAATACGATTTTAAATACAGGCCATGGCTTAGTTTTTCCATACCACATTAAAATTTTATGACTTATGTTCTAAGTCAACTTTTGGCAAGGCAAAAATCAGAGGATCTATGCCCATAAAAAACCATCAACACATTTTCAACCGGATCCATATGGCAATGTTTGACAAATGCAAACTACAACTACTAGTTCAGGTAATATGTAATGCCCACTGGAATTCAAGGTCACTTGACGGGCGAACACAGTTTGGCTGTACATAAACTCTATAATTCTACAACAGCACAATGACAAATCTCAATTTGATAACAGTCACACAAAAATTATTTGCACTAACCGCATCAAATTTAACTGACATCCTTGAGGTTTTTTTTTTTTTTATCTGCAGTGATTCACATAGACAAAACAATTCAAGCCACAACATATTACGCCAAATAAAACCCCATAGGCTATCTTCTTTCCACTAGGCAACATGCTCTGAACATCAAACACTGATCCAAAAATGTCTTATACTCAAACACAAAACGCAACAAAAAATGAAAAACATATTATCATTATTACAAACTAGAAAGTCTGACTTCAACCTAAGTCATTCAAAAACAAAAATGAGTCATAACAAAAATTTTAAAAATTAAAATTTAAGCAAACATCTTATGTTTACATTTTATTCCGGAAGTTAAACCCCAATATGGAAAACAGCCATCCGCTCTTCCCAAAATCAACGCACGTGCACTGAAATCCATGTCTCGACGACAGGGCCCAACCTCAACGTTTGCAACAAAAATCCGAAATATCCATTTCCATCAACTTTGCCAAATGCAGAATGATATGTTTGCACACACACACAAAAAATAATAAAATAAAATGGGTTTTCATTACATGAAACAAAAAATCAACAGATGTTCTAACACAATAATCAAACCAAATTGCACAAATCCTAGCTTCAACTACGCCCGCAAAACCGCGCAGCTCTAAATGATTTTAAATTCATTTTCCTCCAGGTTGCACCACCACCAGCATCCATTTTGTAACTACACACATTCTTTTTTTTAAAAATACCCACAAACAAAATCGAAAGTTATTTATTTTCTGCAAACCTGGTCTAGGATTACAAAGATTTTTTGCAGACGACTATCAACTCAATCTACATTCACCATCAAGCTCCTGTCACACTGTGCAGGTTTCGGAGGGAGAAAAAAGAACTCTTTGCACATGTGCTGTAGCAAAAAATCATACCTAATATGAAAAAAACTTCGATTATCTGCAAAACAATTTAAGTTTTCAATAATACAGTATACTTCTACTTTTTTTTTTTTTTTTAAAAAACTTTTGTAACAATACCTTAAATTTTCTCAATGAATTATACAAAGCAAATAAAACCTTGATTTGACACAAGGGACACAATCGCTCTGGCTTCATGTGACTGACTGATGACTAGGAGCGAATTATCTCCATTAGCCCTATATCTCTCTCAATATTTTTTGCTTAATACAACTCACCCCAATTTTTTTTTTTCCTACACTTAATATATAAGATTAAGTTTTCTGTGTGCCTTCACAAATAATATTTTCATATTATCTGTGAGAGTTACATGTGCTTAAATTGTAACGGAGCTATTTGATTGTACAGGGGTCCTGAGGAAGACTTTTGACCGGCGAAAGTTTGAAAAATAAAAAAATTGAACTCCGTGGGCGGCGTGACGACTTATTTTTCATATATATATATACATACACGAGAGAAACAGCTGACTACGAATATAAAAAGTCAAAAGCACAGTGATACAGATCTTTGACAATGCTCAATCGTACAGGGACGTGTTCAAGCAGCCTATGTCAGGCAGACTATTTTTTTTGTTTGTTTTTGTTTTTTTTGTTTGTTTTTTTTTTGCTGTCCCAACCTGTGCGCCACCTCAGAGGCAGTGCACCCACGCCGCTCATTCCGACACCCCGTCCACAGCCACAGCCCAGTCGGCCCCGCCGCAGCCCCGGCACCGGCAATCCACAGGGAGCAATGTGAAGTCGTCTAGAGGCAACCCCACCGGGTCACCGAGTCACTTCGGTGGTGTTCTGATCTAACATACGCAGGACACCACCTACTAAGCCCCCTACTGACGACAATAATTGCTTAGTCGCGGAGCCGGCGTGCTTCCCCCGGAGGGCGCCACCACGTCCGTCCAACGACACAGCCGATACCGGTGACCCCGACGGAACCAAACCAAGGCCACAGATGTGGAGAGGACATCGAAATTGAGGTCACCATGAGAGCACAGAATTTGAGGCATTT
The DNA here is from genome assembly GCA_016801955.1 of Conus betulinus. Lineage (NCBI taxonomy): Eukaryota > Metazoa > Mollusca > Gastropoda > Neogastropoda > Conidae > Conus > Conus betulinus. The sequence continues at coordinate 95,280 of JADBJO010000651.1, read as the reverse complement.
TTGTATGCTGACATGATCGATGAGAATGAGGATGATTAAGATGATGCTACGGATTTCCATTTCGGTCTGAGACTACATGACAGGGCTGTACTCTACGCTTCCTTTCATAAAATATCCCGGCATCAACCAGGCCCGAGATATACAGACAGAGCAACACTCTCAGAACGCATCCATTAAGTGGATGAAACTCGACTGTGTGGTCCCAGCCTTTCCGACTGAGCGCGTAGCAAACTCAGCTCTGGGTAGGAGCCGGTCGGGGCAGAAAAACCCGCATTGACTCTGATGGGATTCGAACCCATGACCTCCCAGCCGGGAGTCCCGCGACGCTAACCACTTCGCCACGGCGGCTGGTATGTCAGGCAGACTTTGATAACAGTTTCTACCTAACTGTTTCTCTCCTGGCTTCTCGACAGGATTCGGTACAAACACGATATAAGCGTGAGTGAGCAATCACGAAACTGGTAAACGATGCTTGTTTCCAACTGAATGGCGGAGAGTAAATGTACTTCTACCCATTCTCACTGCGCTGCCTTGCTTTGTTGATGGGATTGTGATCATTGCGATACTGGTAAATACAGGGTATTACTGCCACTATTTCAAGAGGAGTGTGTTCCCATGCGCAAGCTCACTGGCATGATGATATATATGGACATCCTCTGTTGGATAAGTTTTCTCCACATATAAAGTTAACATGAGCTGAAGTGAAGCTTCTTACAAGGATAGTTGGCTTGTTCTGTGTATGTTTCTGTCTTATTCATTACATCCCTAAATGTTTTGCCTGCAATTCAGATAGTGATTGTGCGTGTATTTAATTATAGGTGTGCTTACATTACTAACGATATTTTCTGCTTGCGTTTGTTTCAACTTAGATGACATATTAGTTATTTCATTGTGATTGGCTCTTACATGGCATCTGCGCCCGTCTTGGTTATAAACCACATTAGTCATGGATTGTCATTAGCACAGCGCCTTTAAGGCCTTAATGGAAGGGTACAGTTTAAGCAAAATACATTTTTGCCGGCGTAGTCGCAAAACGACTGACTTCCTAAATTACTGGCTTTAAAAATTCTTTGCTTCAGTCTGGCCTGAATTCCGCCTGTCTGGCTCCAGGCTATACTCTTCTACATTGTAAAGCTTCATGATCTTGTCTGAAGTGCTTTTTTGTTCCCACTGATGTTGTTCAAGACTTTCACACCTTCCAAACCCCCTTCTCCCGCCACCACCTCCGCCCCCCAAAGTCTTCTCCCACCGCCATCCCCCACCCCCCCCCCCACCCCCCAAAGTCCTCTCCCACCGCCATCCCCCCCCCCCACAAAGTCTTCTCCCCCCGCCACCCCACCCCCCCACCCCCAATGTCTTCTCTCACCGCCATCCCCCCTCTCAAAGTCTTCTCCCCGCCACCGCCACTCCCCCCCCCCCCCCCCAAAAAAGACTTCTCCCACCGCCACCCCCCCCCCCCAAAGTCTTCTCCCACCGCCACCCCCCCCCCCCCAAAGTCTTCTTCCACCGCCACCCCCCCACCCCCCAAAGTCTTCTCCCACCGCCACCCCCCCCCCCCCAAAGTCTTCTCCCACCGCCACCCCCACCCCCCAAAGTCTTCTCCCACCGCCACCCCCACCACCCCCCCAAGTCTTCTCCCACCCCCCAAAAATCTTCTCCCACCGCCCAAAGCCTAGACAGGCAGCATGCATAAAAAACACAAAACTTTGACCCCCACGGATGACTACCTAATGTTAGTGTAAAGGTTCAATGTCGTAAGCAGCAATCGTTTTGGAGTTATGAGCGTATGATCATCTCATCACGGGAGCATAAGTTGTTACTTGTTCGTTATTTACTGTTCCTTGCGTCGTTTAAGATATTCTTCCCTGCCAATCAAACCGAGATTAGCTGTATTTCTTTCTGTTCAACTAAGTGTCCTGTTTGACTTTATTCAATATCAAAAAGGCTGTAAATGTGTGTATTCATTTTCCCAGTCGTTGCTGTGTAAATATGTCAGGTACATGGTATATGGGGGTGGGGGGGAGGAGGGGACGTTCGTGTGCTCTGTGTTGGCATTTCTACCAGACGATTTGCTGTGGTAAGCGGGATTGGATTGGCCTTATGAGCGTCTGTTTATCTCATCATTGGAGCAAGAGTTATCATACGAGTTTATTGTTTACTTTTTACTGTTCACTGCCTCGCATAAGAATTCCTTTTACACTAGTCAAACCGAGCTTACCTGTGTTTGTGTGTGTGTTCTATTTGACTACAATCTAGATGAAAAAGATTGTGCGTGTCTTGAATAAATGCTAATTTGTGTTTGTTCATTTCTCCGGTTATTGTTCCTGTATATGGTGTCAGGCACAGGGTATATGGGCAAGGTTGGAACATCCTCCTTCGGAAGGGGAAGGGGGGGGGGGGGGGGGGTCTCCCTGTGCTCCGTGTTGGTGTTACTGCTTTATGATTTAATGACGTCAGCAGATTCGCTGGAGTTGTGGGTGTATAAGAAATAATTATCTCATCATGAGGACACGAGCTACGCTACTCGTTCATTACTTGCTGTTTACTGTTCTATGTCTCATTTAAGATTTCCTTTTAGGTTTAAATTCGAGTGGGATACTTGAGGGCGAAATTCATTTACATTTCAATAAGATTTTATGATTGTACACAGATGTGTGTGAAAACACGCGTGTCTGAAGACAGTTCGGCAGATTTCCACATTCTGGAACCACGTCCTTCCGAAATTTTCCAGTCACTCTCAATGGAATACCTTGCCTCTCTCAAAACTGTAATCAATATGCTTGCCTTCATACCTTTGAAAGGTTCGATCTTAGCCTGGAAGGCCCTCTACCATCTAACTAGTGCTGTCGCTGTACAGCCCGCCTGAATCAGTGTTTGTGATGTTGGATGGTGCAATGGGTTGTGCTTCAGAAACTACGCCCTAAAGAATTACCTTGTGTATTATCATTCTTGTTTCTGTTATAGACTGAATGGTTATATGCAGTTCGAATTAAATTTAGTAGGACAGAAATAGGCAATTCAGATTGAATTCAGAGAGATGAAAACTCGTTCAGTAGCCATTGTATCCTGCAGCCACAAAGAAAAGAAATGTGTCTCATCACAGAAAAGAAGTATACGGGAGAGAACAGTTTGTGTGTTTCAAAGGGGTGAAAACAAGGGCTGTAAGTTGGCCTTGATATTTTCCACCAGCACCCTCCTGCTACCTACCCATACCCCCACCCCCGCCCGCCACAAACCAGAGGACAGACCCCGCCCCTTCTTCTCGGGACGGTGTTGAATCGTTTTGTCGGAATGTACTGGAAATGATTTGAAAATGTCGGGCTTTTTGTTTTGCTGTATTCGTGGTGGCTGAGTGGCTATGCATTCATCGTGGTTGAGTGTCTATGTATTCATGGTGGTTGAGAGGCTATGTATTCGTGGTGGTTGAGTGACTATGTATTCATGGTGGTTGAGAGACTATGTATTCGTGGTGGTTGAGAGGCTATGTATTCATGGTGGTTGAGAGGCTATGTATTCATGGTGGTTGAGAGGCTATGTATTTATGGTGGTTGAGAGGCTATGTATTCATGGTGGTTGAGTGACTATGTAGTCATGGTGGTTGAGTGGCCATGTATTCATTGTGGTTGAGTGGCTATGTATTCATGGTGGTTGAGTGGCTATGTATTCATGGTGGTTGAGTGGCTATGTATTCATGGTGGTTGAGTGGCTATGTATTCATGGTGGTTGAGAGGCTATGTATTCATGGTGGTTGAGTGGCTATGTATTCATGGTGGTTGAGTGGCTATGTATTCATGGTGATTGAGTGGCTTTGTATTCATGGTGGCTGAGAAGCTATGTATTCATGGTGGTTGAGAGGCTATGTATGCATGGTGGTTGAGAGGCTATGTAATCATGGTGGCTGAGAGGCTATATGTATTCATTGTGGCTGAGTGACTATGTATTCATGGTGGTTGAGTGACTATGTATTCATGGTGCTTGAGTGACTATGTATTCATGGTGGTTGAGTGACTATGTATTCATGGTGGTTAGAGTGACCGTGTATTCATTGTGGCTGAGAGGCTATGTATTCATGGTGGCTGAGAGGCTATGTATTCATGGCGGTTGAGAAGCTATGTATTCATGGCGGTTGAGTGACTATGTATTCATGGTGGTTGAGAGGTTATGTATTCATGGTGGTTGAGAGGTTATGTATTCATGGTGGTTGAGTGGCTATGTAGTCATGGTGGCTGAGTGACTATGTGTTCATTGTGGTTGAGTGTTATGCATTCATGCGGTTCTGTCCTTTCTGTGTGTGTCTGTGTGTGTGTGTGTGTGTGTGTGTGTGTGTGTGTGTGTGTGTGTGTGTGTGTGTGTGTGTGTGTGTGTGCGTGCGTGTGTGTGTGTGTGTGTGTGTGTGTGTGTGTGTGACATTTTTGTCAATAGGAAAAAAGGGAGAAATTATTTGGCATTGAAGTGATTTTTCCCATTCACTAATGTCCCCAAACAATCGGCAGGGTATTCCTATAGTGACCGAACAATGTCGTCGAGATCCGTCATCTACTTTGCGACCTTCAGAACATTTGGATGACTTCAGTGAGTAAGTCTCATACGCCGTTCACAGTCGGTACAAGCAGAGTGGAAACTCGCGTCCCTCTCCCAGTATCTGTGCAGTCCGTCCGCAGCACCCTGCCCCCACACACCGCCACCCCTTTCCTCAGTTCAAGTTACAAGATTCCTATCCACGTTCCAAGTCCTGACCCAATCCTATTCAAACCCTTCAATGCGAGAATTGAAGCAGGTGGGTAAAATCTGGAATGTGACTTGGACAAGTCTCCCTCTAATGCTGGCCTCTACTGCTGACTCAAGGAGCTGGCCTACAGCCAGTTATACTGGTCACACCAGCTAACGACCTTGACATCTTAATAATCCTACTTAAAACAGCTGAGACCTTCCGTTCCGCGGCTGGACGTTGGGAAGACACACGTGTTTGTCATGCAAATGACCCCTAATTCAATTCCTCTTCATATTTAACATCAGAATGACTAGTAACACGGATGTAGACGTATATGTTGTTTGCTTCTTTCAGAAAATGTTCTTCCTTAACAAAATGTATCCATATACATTTCATGAACATATAAATGGTGTGTTGTCAAATCACGCCCCTCCGCCCCAACTTCCCTCTGCTGCTTCAAGCCGCCTGCCTCTTCCCACTTTACCCTATCCCCAACCTCCCAGTAATCAACTATGCCCACCCGTCTCGCTCTCCTCCCCCGGCCCGCTTTCCCCCAGCATCCCTTGAACTTCCACCTACCACTACGCACATACCGTATAATTCGTTGTGTGTATGCGTAACATTTGCCCTGAAAACGTTCGGACTCGGGACGCTGTTTAGGGGATGAATCATGAAGACCTTTCTGTCTAAAAGTCTTTGAAACTAATTTTACATTGGGACTACCTTCTGACTTAACTCTAAGTGATCGTTATTACTTCTTGGTGGTTTTAGTTTTCCTTTTTTTTTTGTTTTGTTTTGTTTTGTTTTGTCTTTGTTTGTTCCTTCTTTAATCGTGCCAGAATGTATCTCTGTAGGCAATCCATTTATTGCAGTTTTGTCTTAAGAAGCAGAGCGGTTGCTTAAACCGGATGAACTTTGTTTTAGAAAGAGACACATGCGGCACATGATTTTGGCACAACTGCAACCATGGCAAAGCACCATAAAAAAGAGAGAGAGAGAGAGAGAGAGAGAGAGAGAGAGAGAGAGAGAGAGAGAGACAGAGAGAGAGAGAGAGAGAGACAGACAGAGAGAGACAGACAGACAGACAGACAGACAGACAGACAGACTGACAGACAGACAGACACAGTCAGACAGAGAAATGTAAAAACAGTCATGTCAATAAAAGATACAAAAGATACTGTAATTTTCATGTGTTTGTGAAAAGAGTTCTATTAAGTTAAAGGTTTCATAATAGCTAATTTAAGAAACGAGTAAACAGTTAATATCAATCGAGATTACAGTTTACAGAAAAACGCATTCGTCAAGCAATAGAGAAAGAATATTTTTATAAACAAATTCTGCTTTCAGCCATAGTAGATGCTCTTGGCAAAGAAACACAGATCATTCTAACAGTGGTTTGTGGGGAAGCCGTTCTTAATCAGAAATTATTCTGCCCTTCCTCCCACCCCAGTAGCATTCGGTTTTGAACCCGGCTCAGCACCTGGACGAAAGCAGCGGTGCAAGATTTGTTACCGCTCCATGTACGTTTATGAATAGTAAACTTTGCTAGCAAAGGTATAATGTCTCATATTTTTATCCATTTTAAATCTCAACAAGACGAGATTTTCTGAAAATGTAAAGTTAGTAAAAATTTCACAAGTATTTATCATTTTTTCAAGTTTGTGCCAGAGGGCATTTATAATATGACTGTTTCAGAATGAATATACAATCGATTCTTCTCAGTCATAAAAAAGCCACGAACGCCACTAGTAAACAAAACAAAACAAAACAGAAACGAAAACTTGTCTGTCGGAAGAATTCTAACTCCTTGTTCTGGAACCATTTGATTGAGTGTGGGTTATCGAACTAATGTAGTGTTAGTGTCTTTTGCAAATACAGCTCTCAAAAAGAAGTTTTAATAATACAAATTTCTATGTCAGTGTATTTCCCAGATGCATATTTCCAAAACAAAATTTTGTAATGCAAGTTCCCTTTCTTTAGACCTGCGTAGAAAACGTTTAAAACAACAAGATATGATTGAATATGTTTGTTCCTCTTGGACCTGACCGTTCAGATTTTGGATTCCAATAATCTCTTCCTAGGACTAGAAGTCATTGTTGCCTAAAGTTTTGTTGATAATTTTCTTATTGTATAGATAACACAATAAAAAAAAATATAATCATTTCATATCAATATTAGGATCATTTTTGTAAAAGTTTTAAAACGAAAAGAAATCGCCTTCTTGACAAATCTCTCACTTGATTTATTTCTTCCTCAATCCACTATTTGACATTAAGAAAAATTCAATGAAGTTTTGACTGTTGCAAAACCGCTGAAATAAAAATTAGTTGAAAGGTATGATTGTGTACATTATGGTGCAGAGTTCCATTTTTTTGTATCAGAAAGTACTGTTGAAAAGTTGTTCTGTACTGATCTAAGATATTTTCGTATTGACTCTGAAGTAAAGGTAGATTCTGCTATCCAAACGACAGATGTCAATGTTTACATGACATTTATATTGATCTCCATGTCGTCAGCAGTAATTGTTGAACAAACCTGAGAATTATGGACTGCGATAAGCATATATATGTAAAATAGCTCCACTACTGTTAATTATCGAGCGCCGAATCGCCCGAACGCTCTTACATCATTTCCGAATGTAAAGATAGACGGATTTATTAAGTTATCCTAAAAGAGGATAAAGACAAACCATCACAATGTTGTGGTAAATGGGATGATAAATCAAATAACAGAAAAAAAAATGTAGGATAACCTTTCAAACGAATATCAAAGATCATCGAAAAGGTCTCAGATAAAGCTTATCCAGCGGATACTAGCAGCTAACTGTGTGTAACAAAAGGAAAGTACCTGTACATCTTATGCAGTATGGCCTATTAATACAACTCATTTTTATACGTGATTGTGCGTGACCACTTTGGCAGCAGCTACTAAGTGTATTCGATGAGTGTCAGAGTGTCATTCCATTTGAGTACATATTCTGTTTGGACATGATGAAACTTTTACATCAGTTGCTACATTCGATCTGTTTTTCAAGGAAAATGCTACATCTATAAATCAAAAACTCTGTGGAACAATGTCATATTTCGGTCAGTTGCAGCAGTACCTGAAGCAAGTACACGAATTAGAAAAATACATTTCAATGATTAACACGCTGCACGAACCAATTCCAACTAATCTTTCGCCATGCAACTGTTCACTCTACATGGTCCTACCAATGATGCAGACACACTCCCGCCCAGCTTGCTGGACCTTTCGGCTGACAGAGTAAAGGACGGCCGTACTGCTGGAGAACAACTCATTTCTCACTTACTCATCACAACCCAGGAGAAAGCTAGAGGGTACATGATTGCCATCTTCGTCATCATCACCATCATCATCATTACCATCATCATCATGTTCATCAACATTGCCTCGTGACCATAGGTCGTATAGGTACCGCAATGGACGCTTTGTCCGTCCACAATCTCCTCTGCCCTCAGTCATGCGTATTTGGATAGTACAGTGACTAAACCTCAGACATGAACGTTACCCGCCTTCACTTTTTCGGTCTGCATTTGGGACACCCCCCCCTCCACTGTAGCCTGTGGAATGGTCACAGACAGGGATCACGGCCAGATATAGGCGTATGCCCGCACTAGTGGACTAACAGCAGGCCACTGCCATCTCACGAAAAAAAAAAAAGTTCATAATGGCTACCGGTGGTTTTGAATAGCACATACAATAGAATGTATGTCAGAAGAAAAACTTTTAGGATGAGCTTGAAGCAGGTCTGCAGAGAAGATGCCCCTCTAGACAAGTGTTCAGCGTTTAACTCTACACTCTAATGGGATCTTGCCACATCCAGGTCATGACTCCCAGACGCCCTCCTACTGTCAGCATTTTTTTTTCGACGGTGCCAAGAATCAAGCCAGCACTTTCTGCATAGGTGAGCGTGCCTATTTTTCGGTGGATGTCTTACCCACATCGCTTTCGGACACCTGTTCAGAGTTGGGAAATTCCAGCCTTGCGAAGCTCACTTTTGTTCCTCCTCGACCAGATCCATTGAAAGTTGTTTCTTCAGCTGCGTCTGCCATTGCTTCGATGGTCCTCTTCTTTCCAGGAATCGAGCGCTCTTTTATATCAAGAACTGATGAGCCTACAAATCCCCTTGCTCCAACTTCCATGATGAGGGGTTTGACTCGGACGCCAGATTCTCGCAAGCTGCTCATTAAACTGACATGCTTTTCAGTGATGTAGATGTGAGCTTGCCCCATTCCGCTTTCAAATGGCACAGTGAGTTCAATCAGAATCATCTTGGTGAACCCGAGTGGAGTACAACACCAGGTCTCATGCTACTCTTCCTGATGATCTCTGGGTAGTTTTGCCATTCTTACAGGTCTTCTGTGCACTCCACTCATCCACTCCGTCCAGTAAACCCCGTTTCTTTGCTGCTAATGTTACAGCTGTGCCAGACCTTGATCTGTGGCCTCCTGCCAAATATAACGTCGTTGCTGGAGCCTCTGGTGGTCTTGTGTTTCCTCTGGCAGAACTAACCGAATGAACGATCTACCTAAGCACTTGGTTATGTGTCCACGTGTATCTTCCCTGGGTTTGCGCTACTTTGCCCAAGCATGGGACAAGTTCCACCTAATGTCCACTGCAGCATGATGACACATTTCCCACCTCAGATCACCACCACCCGTGCCCCCACTCCCTACTCTCCCTCCCCTCCCTGAGGCTGTTTCAGGCTGACGGCGATGCCTGTGTCCCTTGTCTGCAGTTTTCCTTCCTTCTGCGTCTTCCCGACCCTCCATTTCCACTGCAGCATGACGGTACCTTTCTCGGACCCACCATTTCCACTGCAGCATGACGGCACCTTTCTCTTCCCGACCCACCATTTCCACTGCAGCATGACGGCACCTTTCTCTTCCCGACCCACCATTTCCACTGCAGCATGACGGCACCTTTCTCTTCCTGACCCTCCATTTCCACTGCAGCATGACGGCACTGCAGCATGACGGCATCTTTCTCTTCCCGACCCTCCATTTCCACTGCAGCATGACGGCACCTTTCAGACCCTTCCTCAACCCCCATTCCATCCACCTGCCCTTGGCCTATCTCTACTTCCCTTTCCCCCCCATGATTTCAAATTTTACGCAGGCTTCCGCCCACGCATGCATGCCCTCCCGTGCGCGCCTGCACGTGCGAGCACATGGCCTGCGACCCCCTTTAAGAAAAAAAAAGAGGGGAATGTTCATCTTGGACGGTTGTAATGGGTAGTCTCTCCTCCTGATTGGCCTCGTCTGAGGAGTTCCTCTATTACTATCGCATAAGACCGAGGCATGGAATATATCGCTACCAATGTCTCACATTCTGTGGCCCTTCATGGCCTGCTCTCACCGTGTGCTCAGTTTTGATTTCCTGTTAACCTCTATGTCCTTGTGAGGTTATGTTGGGGTCGCTGGTATCGGCAAATTCATGAGGCCTATTCTTGGACGAAAATGGTGGCGCCCTCCGGAGGGACAGCTCACTTGTGCTGGTTTTGTAATTAGGCAATTATGCAGTCAGAGGAGGCTTAGTAGGTGGTGTCCTGCGTATGTTGGAGCAGAACCGGCGCCACTGAACACAACCAAAGTGACTCTGCAGTGCCGCCTCTGATGGGTTGCCACATGATGCCTTGATACTGACTGCTCGCTCTGGATGCTAGTGCCAGGGCTGTAGCAGGACAAGTTAGGCTGGGGCTGTGGAATGAGTGGCAGTGCATACAATGCCATCAGAGTGGCACAAAAGATGGAACACACTGCCACAGAAGATGAGACACACAAAAAAACACAAACAGAATGACTGCGCCGCCAAACGCAGGAACAAAAAACAAATTACAGAACAAACACGATGCGTTTCGATTTATTCAGTCTTCCTCGGGAAGGGCAAATAACATTCTAAACAATGAAAATAAAGAACGAACAGGCAGTCACTTATCTCTTCGATCTGAGTGCAAAGTCTGGTCATGGGTAAAACTAAGGAAAGGACTGAGGTTGGAGAGGAGAAAATACACGTCATTTAAAAAAAAATAATCAAACAATTTGAGCTTACAGGTGCGCAAAAAGAGGACAGTGCGCAAAGTCAACACATCAGCAGCATCTCCGTAAGTCGCCGATAAACACCTAATTCAAAAAGCAAAACGAAAGAAAAAAGAAAGCATCGAAGCAAAAAAGCATATCAGACACAATACAGTTTCAGCTAGGTTTGTCAACACGTAACTTTGTTTCTGATATAACGCAAGGCAATACGTTACAATGCAATGCACAACAATGCAGCACAACACAGCACAGTACAATACAATACAATCAATCCAAAGAGATCTGTTCAGTGGAGTGCTTCTTCTCTAACACTACCTACACCACGACAGGCCCTAACACCAGAGGTGTCTTCAGCTCTAAACATCCTCAACTTGACCTTAAGCTAAAGCTAAAACCTGTCTTTCGTTTTTGTAAGAATGTCGATTTAATCCAAGCTTATTTCATTTTACTTTATTGACCGACCTTAATCCAGATCTTGACACGATTTCAGTACAGCCTTAAACTGACTTTAGTTTCATTTTGAATCTCATCCTGTTCCCAACATTACAAATACCTAAAACTGTCTTTTTTTCTTTGTTTTTATTTTTTCTAAGTATATTACGTAACGTTCTGTTCTCCTTTTCTCCTCTTCTTTTTTCTTGAACGAAGAAATTTTAACAAGGATCACTGACACTTTGATATTCTTCTCTTTATCAATCATGATTGTTACCCAGGATCATAAATACCTTTATTCAATGTTCTAATAAATTTGTGTGCAGACATAATTTTTGTTCAAAATTACAGTATTTCATTTCCAGATTATGAGTATATTTTTCGATTTGATATTTTAATCTTAATTCTTTCAAGAATGTTTGCACTGAGGGTATTGTTTTGTTCATTCTGCATTTATATACGTAGAATTTCACGGTAAAATTATAAGGTCGAGAATTTCATCCTGTTTTTGTGTTGTCTTCAATGTCAAAGAGAATCAGATCGATGTAAAATGACAGCCTGTGACACGCTGCACGTTTTTCTCTCAGAATTAGTTGTAGCTCCATCCAAAAGGAACGAGAAAAGTCACAGTTATATAGATAATTTTGGATGGTGTCCTTTTCCTGGTTACAAAAATTGCACATGTCGCTTTCAACTATTCCCATTTTCTTTAAGACAGTATTTGTCAATAAAATTCTGTAACATATTCTAAGTTGAAACCATTTTAGTTTCATTGCCGACATTTTTCAAACGTTTTAGATTCCTCTTCCCAATCAACTCGTATGTTTAGTTTTTCTTCCCAGTGCACAAAAGGCTTGACATTTAGCATTTCTATCTTATCAAGCAGTACCTTTTAGTTCCTTTTTGCGTACACAGATTACCCAGCGTATTGCCTTTGAACAGAGTCGCCTACATTATCATAGGAACAACTTGTATTGCTCTTTTATACTGTTTAATTGTTTGTAAACAACTCATGTATTCTAAGAAATTTACGTTTGGCATCGATCTTGTGTGAGAAAAGCTGTGTTAGACAAGAGGTCTCCATTGCTGTCTACAAGGTTTTTGATGAATAGAATAATCCTTTGTGCCCAGTCTTATTAAAGACTTCTTCGAAATCTTAAAATTTTTATTATGGAAAATAGCTCATGTTGTCCTTTAGTTCAATTTGTCTACAAAATCTTACATGTGCTGAGAAAACGTTTGTCCGAAAATGGTTGGATATGTGAGGTTCAAAGCTGTTGTGTCCGTAGCTTTGTATTAAATTAATTTCTGGACATAAAAGTCTCGTTATGTGAATCCCACTTTGGGGGTTGAACTATGATCTTCCTCAACTGGTTTTAGTGTGCCTCTGTGTATGTCTTGATCTCAGGAATGCTGATGCCTCCTTCTTCAATATTGTGTTTCTTGCTGCTGCTACCTAACCTGACATTCAATGCTTTTGATTAATTCAATTTTAGTCCTGATATATTTTCAGTTTCCTTAAGCCTTTGGAACACCTTTCCATAAGAGCTTCTGTCACCGTCCAATGTAAAAGATGTATCATCTGCAAACAGACAAATCAAATTATGTGTCAGCCACCTTAATTACACATAAAACAAATAAATAGGGCGAAATTGGGTCTCCTTGCCTGCAACCTCTTTCTATGTTTAAATTTATGGACATTTTCTCATTTACTAACACATAACCTTTTATGTTATTGTAAAAGACGGATACCCATTTACATATTACATCTCCAAAACCAAATGTTTTTAGTGTTTTAATCATGTATAGCTAGCTAATAGAGTCGAATGCTTTCTCAAAGTCAACAGAGACTAATAAGCCGGGTAGTCTTTTTTCATCAAGGTAATGGATAATGTCACAAATAGTTCTGATGGTGTCCCTTATGTATCTCCAGGAACGAACCCTGTCTGGTCTTCGTTTATAATCTTAGGCAAGATCCATCTTCTTCCACTGGCTATAGATGCTGATCCAATTTTGTGCAGTACATTTAGGAGAGTTATTGGTCACCAGTCTTTAAGGTATTCTTTGGGTTTATCTCCCTTCGGTAGACAAATTATGATTTCTTCTTTCTGTGTAAACGAACATTTCATCTCTTAAGAACCCTTCCTTTAAGGAACGGACAACAAAAGTGCCCATTTCCAGCAGAATCTGAAAAAAAAAAAATTAACTGTCATCCCATCTGTACTTGGACTTTCGTCATTTTGCATTAAGTTTTGAGCTTTTGACGCTATTGCTTTAGAGCTTTTGACGATTCTTATGGGTTTTTGTTAACCTAGGCACATTGTGAACGTAGTCTCCCATAAGGACATCTTCTGGTCCCCATCTTCGGCTATGATCATGTAAGGGATTCCGAGATTGTCTATTCTTTTTTGTAGATCTAGTTGTAAAGTGAGATGACTGCAGGCGGAAAATCTAAACAAATCTTAAATAAATGTTAGCGAACCGCCCCGAGAAACGTGAACAAACGAGTCACAAGACAAAACACGACGCGTTTCGACCTCTTAGGTCTTCCTCAGGCAAGATACAGACAAATAGGACACTAAGCTTTGATCGCTTCAGATTTTCAGCGCAAGGAAGGCGTTGAATGAGGTATTCTTTCATTCAACGCCTTCCTTGCGCTGAACTCTGAAGCGATCAAAGCTAAATGAATTTGCGTTGTCCTATTTGTCTGTATCTTGCCTGAAGAAGACCTAAGAGGTCGAAAAACGCGTCGTGTTTTGTCTTGTGACTCGTTTGTCCCACGTTTCTCTGGGCGGTCGCTAACATTTATTTAAGAATTCTTTTTTGTAATTTTGCATAGAAAGATGGTTGGTCCCTTTTGGTCCACAGATCTTAACTAGTAAAATATCTTTTTCCATAGCGTTTACCACTAACATTATATACTTTCCTTTTTCATCTTTTACTGTCTTTTTTTTTATCTTAAACCCAAAGTTGCTATTTAACAGGATAGCTACTCTTCTAGATTTACTACTATTCGATACAAATGTACATTCGTAGCACCATTCTGCTCTAACTTGATATGTTTTTTTGACTGAAATGGGTGTCCTGTAAGAAAAATAAATAGAGTGATTTTTCTGACGAAGAAACTAAAACACATCTCTTCTGTGCTGAAAATTTCCTAAGCCCTGCCAGTTAAGTGATGTTATTGTTATATCATTCATTTGTCTTAGTCTTTTCCTTTGTTCAAAAACACTTTGGCAATGCTCATTACTAGATTCTTCAACTGTCGTTTTTTTTGTTCTTCTTTTAATTGCCTGGTATGTATGAAAAGAAAAGGGTCGAACCAACTGCCACAAAAAGAAAGTATCCAAAATTTTCACGTCTATGTAACATACTAAAGGTGTTTACCTAATATTGTAAAAGATTAAAAAAAAAAAATATATATATATATATATATATATCCCAAGAATAATTCTGAAAAAAAAACGCATTCCCCTTACCATTGTATGCGAACACGTATGCAGTTCGAAGACGAAAAAGGCAAATGTTAAATGAACACGATATTACAGAGAGAGAAAGCAAAGTCTAAACTCAACAAAAGTCAAAATTTATAATCAACAATCTGTGCAAAAGGTCACTATCTAACTACACATCACCAATGATCATCACAGATTTTTTTTTTTTTAATGAGAATAATACCGACAATAAACACACCGAGTCAGAGCAAAATGTGTGCAATTAAATAAGCGAGTTCCCGATAATAACACATGAAACAGAAAAGAAATTGATTGGATGATGGTTTTTTTTTTTCGTTAGTAGCAAACAGTAGTACTCCCATATCAGCCTTTACAAAATAACAGCGGTTCTCTGAATATAGGTTTCTGGATTCTGGATTCAACATGAGGAAAATAGTTATATGACTCAGAATCAAAATTTACTTGGAGAATATTTCGGCAGGATCGCCCTGTCATCTTCAGCTCACTGTTGCTGTTGTGACCGCGAGGCCTGGTGGGGCGACTGTTGTGTGGAGTGGAGAGCAGCTGTCAGGATCTGATTGTGGATTGAGGACTGTTGTGTGGAGTGAATGGTTGTCAGGATCTGATTGTAGATAGCGGGAAGTTCAAAGCCTTGATCTCTGGTTGGGGCGTCTGGTCTTGATTTTGATGGCTTCTTTAACTTTTCTTTTTGTGAGAAAGGGCTCTGTGTAGTTCAGATCTTGGTTTCTAGGGGCTGAAACTGTGGCCTGAGGCTTGTTGGTGCTCGTGTATGGCAGAAGTAGATCGGTTTTGGTGTTCCTGTAGACGGGTGGTGAGTGGTCTTGCTGTCTCGCCAATGTAGGTATGGGCACAATCTTGACAACCTACCTGGTACACGACACCACACTGCTTGAGGGAGTCCGTTTTGTCTTTGACATGAGTCAGTTGCTGGCGTAGGGAGTTGGTGGGTTTGTGGAAAACTTTGCATCCATGTTGTTGGAATGAAATGTTAAAGAAGCCATCAAAATCAAGACCAGACGCCCGAGCGTGAACAGAGATCAAGGCTTTGAACTTCCCCCTATTTACAATCAGGTTCTGATAACTGCTCACTCCACACAACAGTCCTCAATCCACAATCAGATCCTGACAACTGCTCACCCCACACAACAGTCGCTCCACCAGGCCTCGCTATCACAACAGCAACAGTGAGCTGACGAAGAAAGGGCGATTCTGCAGAAATATTCTCCAAGTAAGTTTTGATTCTGAGTCCTACAACTATTTTCTAAGTGGTTCTCTGGTGCTCAGCATTGTCTGTGCTGTCCTTCATCTCCAGTCTGTTTTCTGCCTGTACGTATTCTCGCTTCATGAACACTGTCTTTCGCTTCAGCTCAGTGCAGATGGTGCGAATCTCCTCCAGTGGCGTCACAACGATCACTACAGCAGCCATGAAGAAACACCAAATGTGCATGGTCATCATCCATGCCGTGAACTGCTCTTCACTCAGCACGTGCAGTGACGCCATCACGCCCGGTATGAGGATTACAAAGAGGATAACGCCCAGGACGCTTCCCACGATGGCAGTCAGCTTGGCTGTGCGGAAGGTCGTATTCAACTGCTCGTAGCTGGGTGTCTCTTGGTCGTGCAGGTCAGGAAACTCCTCACGGTAAAAGCCCACCCACGGATTCAGGGGATTGTCTATGTCACGTACCTATAGATACAATTAAACATGATAGTGAGCAGTATGATGTCGGACCAGTTACTTCAATATTGGTTTGTTCGTGTGTCACTTTTATGTCAAGCTGAGATTCACTGATTGCCTTGAAAGATTTCAGTGGTAAACAAAGGGAACTTCCAATCTTAATGCGAAAATATGCTGCAATTGAAAGTTTTGGTTACGATCAGTTTTTTTTATTACATTAGGGAGCAATGATTCACAAAATTAATGTGAATTTCTTGCTTTATTAAAGGATTATGAAAATGTTCAACAAGCTAGTAAAACATTTTCTTTTTAAAAAACCGCTGAAGTAACGACAAAACTAGAAATGACAAAGTGAAACGTCGATGCAACGACTTACCTTCTGCCATTCAGCCGAAGCATCTTTGTCCGATTTGATACGGTGAGTGATGAGAGAGACGATGATAGAGATGACTAAAGTGACGAAAAAGCTTGTGCATGAGCCAGCCATGACGGTGTAGCCCTCTGATGTGTTCAACATGAAGTTGCCCAATCCTCCGGGCAGCGTGGATGCACGTGCCAAAGTGACGCTGATTCCACACACCAAGCCTGTCACTCCTCCTGACAACCACACGAGTAATGTGATGTCCATGCTATGCCAGTACTGCTGCAATGTCAACGCCAACAATTTACAGAGGAACTATCCATGATTTATCGTCATGTCTCAACGGAGCCCTCCACCAGAACATACTATCTACTGCAATCGAGTCCCTTCAGTGGAGCCTGTTACCGCAAAAAAATGTCACAAATGGCACAAAATGTCACAATTGTGACATTTTGTGCAGTGGTGACATTTTGTGCAGTGAAGGACAGCACAAAATGTTACAACTCGCAGTTGAGACAATTTGTGCATTTATGCCCCATTTTCGAATTCACTCTTGCACAAAATGTCACAACCTCTGTCAGTCGTGTTAGTCCGCTGCTTTCAAGAAAGCGAGCAGACTGTTAAGTTCGTTTGTGTCTGGTTGTGTGTGTGTGTGTGTGTGTGTGTGTGTGTGTGTGTGTGTGTGTGTGTGTGTGTGTGTGTGTGTGTGTGTGTGTGTGTGTGTGTGTGTGTGTCTGTCTGTCTGTCTGTCTGTCCCACGTCGGCCAAAACGGACATTTTTGGCACTCTCTTCAACCACTTAAGACAGCCTTCTCAAATTTGTTTGTTGTTGATTAGATAAGGTCTGCTGATATTGCTCGCAAAAAAAAAATCAAGGTCAAAGGTCAAGGCCAAGGTCACGCTGATCGTTGAACACTCTTTTTCTTTTTCCTGCAACATTTTCCACATCTTTCTAACTAGATTTTCCAAACTTGATACACATGTGTGTAGTGACGCATGGTTTCTGCGCACATAGGCGAGCTCAACGGAAGTGCACCTCGCGTGAGAAGTGTTCACCGACGGTCAGGTAAACAATCAGACGAACTACGGCAGGCGAACTTGTAGTTAACTAGGGAGTTCGACACTCGGGCTTGAAGGGAGTCGAGCAGCTAGGACCAACTTATAGTTAGTGAAGCTTCGCCGTACTGACAGTTACACCAGTGACAGACCAGTGCTAGGGCCTCCAGTTTATAGGAGACAGTTTTGCCCTAGCACTGCGACAGAACAGCCGTAGACGGTTACAACGACTAGGATGGCTTTGACAGTACCACTGCTGGGCCCAGACACTGGCAGAAAGACAGTGTGACAGACGTTACTTGGTAGTTCATGCCAGTGAAGAGCTTGGGTAAGAATCCTGACGAAACCCCCAAGCCAGAGCCTGGACTGACCAGGTAAGGTAGAGTGCGTGTGTGAGAGTGCAAAAGTGCTGGGTATATAAACGAACTTCTCTAGAGTGTAGGGAAAATACTTCAGGTGCATAGCCTTGGGGACAACAACTGACAATATCCTGTGTGCGCTGCGCATCCGTTGGGCGCAGCGCACGCACACCCAAATTGTCTTACTTTACGTTTTTATGACCTTGGCAGTATCTCTTGAACCACTTAATACAACCTAAAATTTTGTTTGTTGACTAGGTAAGGTAGGCTAATAATGCTCGCTGAACATCAACTATCTACGTGACCTTGACCTTGACCGTGGACCTTGAGCATCCATTTCCTTTCTCCTGCAATATTTTCCACATCTTTAAAGTCAAGCCTCCAAACTTGCTTCACAGATGCACTAGCCTTGGGGACAAGACGTGACAATAAGCCATGTACTGCCCCTGACACCCAGTGCCCCTAATGCCAGTACCCCTAACGCCTAGCGCAGAATAAGTACAGTGGTCCACAGCTGCCCCTCCCTGTCACCAAGACGGGAGCAGGGCGCTGTGCGTCCTTCATGGTCACTGCAGGGTCACCCTGGGCACTGAGCACCCCACCTGGACGCTGCATGCCCCACCTGGACGTTGTCGCGCCCCTGCACACTGCACGCCCCCTGTTACAATTTTCAGACTACAGAGCGCTTTAGCCCAAAGAGCTATCAAGTTCATATCTGGCACAAAGATAAAAAAGACACAAAGGGACAAACTTTTGTGAAATTTTAAGGTAATCAAGGAATAAATACCGAAGGTCTCTGCGTCGACGTGACAGAGTGAAGAGGGGCAGAAACTACAAAGAGCTGGTCTACATTTGAGCAGCGGACTTTATTGCCGTACTCAGCGATAGCCTTGTTTTGTTTGTTTGTTTGCTTTTTATGCACGTTGAGAGGGAAAATCTGTAACTTTACCCTCTGTCACTCGGGTTTTTATGCACACAAAGTTTGTGTTACTTTATCCTCTGACAGACTTTTTTTTTCTTCGTTTGTTCTTCTTGTTTGTATGAACATGTCTCAGGCACTGCTAAACACATCTAAACAAAATTTGGAGGTTAAAAAAGAGGTAGAGGGAAAGACACCAAGAGACAAAATAGACACATAATGACATAACAAATCCAGAGAGAGAGAGAGAGAGACAGACAGAGACAGACAGACAGACAGAGACAGACAGAGAGAGTTAAAAAAGTAAAATACAAAGAAAAGGAAAAGGAAAAGAAAGAGAGAGAGAGAGAGAGAGAGAGAGGAGAGAGAGAGAGTGATAAGAAGAAGAAAAAATAAGGAGGAAGAGGAGGAGGAGGAGGAGAGGAGGAGAAGGACTTTCTTTCTCCCCTGCCAGATGAATAAAGAAAATTATGTGCTCTCTAAATGGAGGAAACAGCAAAATGTATCTAAAACTTGTATAAGAAAAATGTACAACTATAAACACATGTGAAAAATATATACATACTATGCATAGTACGGATGTATATGAGAACAATTGCTCAAGACTAAGCAAGTGCAAAAGAGATGAGCACGCGAATCAAAACAAATCGTGTTGTTTCTATTAGCCTCATCAACCAACATGAGCCATGTCGTCTAGACTGTCACCTCGTAAACATGTGCAGTGAATACAGACTAAAAGTATAAATTATCATATATTAAATTGAAATTATAAATTGCAAGCCACATTGAAAAAGAAAAAAAAAAATACTTTGATATCATAGAGTGTATCCACCCATCCATCCCCCCCCCCCCCCCCCCCCCCCCCCCCCCCCCCCCCCCCCCCCCCCCCCCCCCCCACACACACACACACACACAGATAAAGAGAGAGTTTGACCATTTGTGCAGCAGTAATTTTTTTAAGGCATACAGATACACAAATTGTCACAATTGTGACATTTTGTGCAAAGTTTGTGCAAATTGTGACAATTTGTGCAGTGAATAACTGCACAAAATGCCATTGAGACATTTTGTGCGTGGTGACATGTTGTGCGGTAACAGAGCCCAGTGGCGTTCTGATTCAACAGACACAGGGCTCATACAGGTCTTCTGTTACCAAACAATAGTTGATGAATCGTGTAACCAGTTAAGACTGAACATACCAAAACAACTCATGACTATATTCAAACATGTAAGAAACTGTATTCTTTTTGGTCAACGGATCTCTTAATTGTTGTATTGCCGGCAGTTGCACTCGTATTGCAGCCGTCAACGAACAAGCCGTTTCCGTTCTGCAAGCCTTTCTTTGACATTCCAGTAACTTTGTGATGCCAGTTATCCACAGTTGGGTGTGAATGTCTGCCTCATGGATCTATATGTGTGTTTGAACTTCACATCACTTCAGTCTCTGTTTCAGTATCTGATTTGTACCATTGATTATATCGCCTCAGACTGTATGCGTCAGCTTGCTAGCAACAGAGATTTGATTTCTGTAATCTATTCCTGTTTGTGTGGTGACAAAGTTATAGCCACGTGGACTGCGGCAAAATGATGAACCGCCTGTGCTGTGAGTCACATATGCAAACCACCTGAGTTGCGTGTCATATGTACCTGTGTACATGTATCAGTTACATCCACTGAGTTGTGCACTATTGATTATGCTTACTGAGTATAGATAATTTCAGTTAATCTCATTCCATGTAGTTCATGCTCTTAACTGTAGCGCTGCGGACAAGCAGAAATCAGAATCAAAGATGGACAAATTATTCTGAAAATACTGTGCTGAAATTAATAACATTTTCTGAAAAAAAAAATTTAATGCATGAAATTATTTTGTTGCCAGGTTTGCTGTTGTTTCCCAACAGAAAGCAGTTGTTCACGTGAAATAATATACCGTATACATTCACAAACATTCGGTTTTTTTTTTCTTTTTACAATGATTGTGATCAGATCCATTGTGAAATTTTGCCTGGTGAGTCAACAGGAATGTGGTGATTAAGCAATTCAAGCAGTATTATTTTATGCTAAGGTGCAGATCAACTGGCAACATTGTGAGCCTATTACGACTAAATGAGAAGTCATTCGCCACAAACTGACACATAGCCCAGTGATGATTCAACTGAAACTAACCATGTCATAAGTCTGCTAGCACGTTCTGCATCTTATACTGGCATGATTCTTCCTTTTAACATCACATTCCTTCCATCATCGTTGGAGTGTTTCAAATCCAATGTAAGCTGTACCTTTCTAACATTAACCTTAGCTGTTTGATTGACCAATGAGCAAGGTACTTTACTTTTGCTTTTTTTTTTTTACAAAGTCTTGCGTCAGAATCTGAAAGTTTGCCAATTTCAACATAAAAATTCAGAATTAAGCTTAAAAACTTAAGAGGAAACTTTCCTTCACACTGAAGGAAACATATGTTTATTCTTAAAAACTAGTGAAATTCTACATTTATGATTAACAGCTCCGTTTAATTCTTTTAAAGATAGTGAGAGATGATTGTACACACAACCAGAGATATCCTTCGAACGGGCTTTCACGGTAAATGACCTTGAACTTAAATGAACTGAATGAGCCCCTTTAAATGAAGGGACGTGAGTGAGTGCCCCAGCGGCACTGACCTATGACCATGGCCTTGCCGGTGGTCTTGACCCAGACAATGCTCAGCACCACCCCGGGGAAACAGGGCACAGTCATGATGCAGCCTGTCAGGATCACCCAGTTCAGGTTGATGCCCGAACGGATGACCAGCATCCCGTAGGGCACAATGGCCAGCGACACACACAGGATGGTCCAGCTCTTCAGCCGCACCAAGGCGTCCTGAAACAATGGACACGTCATTCAGCAAATGTCGGGCAGTGGTAACGTATCCAATACATCGTATATAGGCTACTTGCGATATAATTGTCGAATACCTGGAAATTCATATAGCAGCGATACCATACCTGATAAAGCGTAATCAGACTAAGTACAATGTAATGGTAATGACCATGGAAAGTTATACTACTGCTGCATGCAGTGCAATAGTAATATATATTCCTAGTGCTGCCATGTACTGAGCTGTGGTGATGTAACTGGTATGTTCTATAGTCTATAGCCACCACCTTGGGCAATAGCATGGTAATGTTCATGGAAAGTTCTAAATCTATCATGTACTGTGCAATTTTGATGTACCTGGTACGTCCTGTACTCGCCATGAACAGTGCAACGATAATGTAGCAGCTGTTTGCGCATGCCCTGGGCGTTCAAGATGGCCTCCTGGTCCTCCGCACACTGACTGCAATCCATCACTGATGAACACCTGTGGCACAACAATCAACACTGATGAACATTGGTGGCTCCACAATCAACACTGATGAACATCTGTGGCACAACAATCAACACTGATGAACATCTGTGGCACAACAATCAACACTGATGAACATCTGTGGCTCCACAATCAACACTGATGAACATCTGTGGCACAACAAACAACACTGATGAACATTGTGGCACAACAATCAACACTGATGAACACCTGTGGCACAACAATCAACACTGATGAACATCTGTGGCACAACAATCAACACTGATGAACACCTGTGGCTCCACAATCAATACTGATGAAACACTGATGAACACCTGTGGCACAACAATCAACACTGATGAACACCTGTGGCTACACAATCAACACTGATGAACATCTGTGGCTCCACAATCAACACTGATGAACATCTGTGGCTCCACAATCAACACTGATGAACACTATGGCACAACAATCAACACTGATGAACATCTATGGCACAACAATCAACACTTGATGAACATCTGTGGCACAACAATCAACACTGATGAACATCTGTGGCACAACAATCAACACTGATGAACATCTGTGGCACAACAATCAATACTGATGAACATCTGTGGCACAACAGTCAAACACTGATGAACATCTGTGGCACAACAAGTCAACACTGATGAACACCTGTGGCACAACAATCAACACTGATGAACATATGTGGCACAACAATCACACTGATGAACATATGTGCCACAGCAACAAAGACTGCAGAATATCTGCGTTTCAACAGTTAACAATGGGGAATGCCTGCCACTCAGCTATAAGGAATATCTGCAGCTCAACGATCAACATTAAGGAATATCTTCATTACAACAATCCACATTGAAAATATATGTGGCACACCAACCGAAATACCGGATTACCTGTGGCACAACAATTAAGACACCAGAATATCTGTGGCGCAGCAATTTACAATCGGGAGCATCTACGGCAGAACAACGGTTAACACAGGGGTCACAGCGAACGAGGGGAGAAGAGGGGGGTCACACCGCACCATCTATGGCACAACAGTTAACACTCAGGGACATCCGTGTACAAAGGTTAACACGGGAGGGAGGGCGGACCCTGGCACAATGGAAAACACTGGGGGACATCTGTGGCACAACGGAAAACACTGTGGACATCTGTGACACAATGGAAAACACTGTGGACATCTGTGGCACATCAAATAACACTGAGGGACATCTGTGGCACAACACATTACACTGGGAGACATCTGTAAAACAACACATGACACTGGGGGACATCTGTTGCACAACACATAACACTGGGGGGCATCATCTGTGGGGGGCATCACAACATATAACACTAGGGAACATCTGTGGCACAACACATAGCACTGGGGAACATCTGTGGGACAACAAATAACACTGAGGGACATCTGTGGCACAACACATAACACTGAGGGACATCTGTGGCACAATACATAACAATGGGGGACAGCTGTGGCACAACACATAACACTGGGGGACATCTGTGGCACAACACATAACACCGGGTAAAATCTGTGGCACAACACATGAACACTGGGGGATATCTGTGGCACAACACATAACACTGAGGGACATCTGTGGCACAACACATAACACCGGGTAAAATCTGTGGCACAACACATAACACTGGGAGATATATGTGGCACAACACATAACACTGGGGGACATCTGTGGCACAACACATAACACTGGGGGGACATCTGTGGCACAACATATAACACCAGGGAACATCTGTGGCACAACACATAACACTGGGGAACATCTGTGGCACAACACATAACACTGGGGGACATCTGAGGCACAACACATAACACTGGGGGACATCTGTGGCACAACACATAACACACTGGGGGATATCTGTGGCACAACACATAACACTGAGGGACATCTGTGGCACAACACATAACACTGGGGGGCCTCTGTGGCACAACACATAACACCGGGTAAACTCTGTGGCACAACACATAACACTGGGGGATATCTGTGGCACAACACATAACACTGGGGGACATCTGTGGCACAACACATAACACTGAGGGACACATGTGGCACAACATATAACACTGAGGGACATCTGTGACACAACGCATAACACTGGGGGACATATGTGACACAACACATAACACTGGGGGATATCTGTGACACAACACATTACACTGGGGGACATTTGTTGCACAACACATAATACTGGAGGACACTTATGGCACAGCAATTAACACAGGGGAGGGAAGACATGTGGCACAACCCGTAACACTGGGGGACAATTATGGCAGAACAGTTGAAGCTGGGGACATCTGTGGAAACAAGCAATACTTGGGGACAAAAGGTACACAACAATTAACACTAGGCAACGCAGGTGGCACAACAGATAGCACTGGGGGACATATGTGGCACAACAGACAGCACTGGGGGACATATGTGGCACAACAGACAGCACTGGGGGACATATGTGGCACAACAGATAGCACTGGGGGACATATGTGGCACAACAGACAGCACTGGGGGACATATGTGGCACAACAGATAGCACGGGGGGGGGGGCATATGTGGCACAACAGATAGCACTGGGGGGACATATGTGGCACAAACAGACAGCACTGGGGGACATATGTGGCACAACAGACAGCACTGGGGGACATATGTGGCACAACAGACAGCACTGGGGACATATGTGACACAACAGACAGCACTGGGGGGACATATGTGGCACAACAGACAGCACTGGGGGACATATGTGGCACAACAGATAGCACGGGGAGGGGGGGGGCATATGTGGCACAACAGATAGCACTGGGGGAACATATGTGGCATAACAGACAGCACTGGGGGACATATGTGGCACAACAGACAGCACTGGGGGACATATGTGGCACAACAGACAGCACTGGGGGACATATGTGACACAACAGACAGCACTGGGGGACATATGTGACACAACAGACAGCACTGGGGGACATATGTGACACAACAGACAGCACTGGGGGACATATGTGGCACAACAGACAGCACTAGGAACATATGTGGCACACAGAGAGCACAGGGAGACATATGTGGCACAACAGACAGCTCTGGGGGAGATGTGTGGACAACAGATAGCACTGTGGGACATGTGTGGCACACCAGACAGCACTGGGGGACATGTGTGGCACAACAGACACTCTGGGGGACACCTGTGGCACAATAATTAACACAGGAGGACACCTGTCACGCAACAGGGAAACTTCAGGAATGTTTATCACACAAAGGTAACACTCGTGGGACACTTGTGGCACAACAATTAACAACGGCTGACATTTATAGCACGAGTGTGTATAAGGGGGAGGAGGGGGGGGGGGGGTGAGCGTGCGCGCGTGTGTGTGAGTGTGCTTGCTCTCTCTCTCTCTCTCTCTCTCTCTCTCTCTCTCTCTCTCTCTCTCTCTCTCTCTCTCTCTCTCTCTCTCTCTCTCACACACACACACACACACACACACACATACACACACACAGAATGGTATGCTCATATTAATCTTATCATTCTTACTAATTTGAATTAAACGGAGGGTGATGGGGGGGGGGAGAAAGGGGGGGGGGGGGGGGGGGGGGGCGAATGTGATGTGATTGTGCGATGCCTGTATGACGTGTGTGTGTGTGTGTGTGTGTGTGTGTGTGTGTGTGTGTGTGTGTGTTAGTTTGCGTTTAGTGTGTGTGCGTGTGTGTGTGTGTGTGTGTGTGTGTGTGTGTGTGTGTGTGTGTGTGTGTGTGTGTGTGCATATGGTGCATTTTGTGTGCATGCAGCGTGTTAGTGTTTGTCTTGAACTGTTCAACATACCTCTGTCCTTTCACAATTTTGACACCCACCGTTTGCCCGTCCGTCTCTTGTGGCGTGTATCCATCACATATGAGTCAATAAGCATTATCCCCCTTGTTTAGAACGATGTATAATTCATGAAATTCTAAGACTGAAGGATGGGTTCCTCACGTTGTCACGGTTAGCAATGACCTCAATAACAGATGAAGAATCAGAAGGCATAAAAAAAAATTGGTGCTAGATCTATCATCCGTGTAAGAGCCAGATCCAAAGGAGCAAGCCCTCTACTGTTGACAGGCATATTGGAAGGTATCTCTTGAGAATGGAGAATAATACAAAACTGCAAAAGTACTCTCTTCATCTGAGCTGGACTTTGTCATAAACAGGTTGCCTGGAAGTGAGGAAAACTGTGACTAATTCCCGCATGATAAGTCAGGCAAACAAATGTAATTGGTGTCTGTTCTGTCAAGAGACGGGGTTTTAAAACTTGTGACCGGAGTTTGTAATGTCCTTGTTCGATTTGTAGGAGGTTCAGCCGTTTATTCCATATCTTATACACAAAGACAATGCAGTATGGCTGTTCATCGGTCGTATGAATGTTCTGTGTAAGACACAGCGTTACACAAACCGGATCCGTCTCATACATGTCCTGAAACGAAATATAGCGCTTACGGAACTGTTCAGCAGTTACATGGGTGTCCCACACAGAAGGAAAACATTTAGTGGGCAAGTCATATTAAGAATAACTTTCATTAAACTGTACCTGGTATAATTGACGTTTGCTTATCATTATTCATTCATGCACTCGCTCACGAGCTAATTCTGTCATTTACTTATTAATTCATTAACCCAATCATTGAGCCATTAATTTATTCACTCCGTCTCTCATTTATTCATTCATTCAATACAAACATCTTCCATCGTTCACTTGCCTACACAGGTCAGACTCGCACTCGATGCCCGTTCCTTCCTGTGTTGCCGTGGTGAAAGCTGCGTTCTGTTTTTTACTTTGTCACACAATATACAACGGTCTGTTTTCAGCCTCCGACCTGCAGTCATACATACATCATGATGATAATTTCACACAGTATACATCGGCCTGTTTCAACAAATAGACCTGTAGTCATACATTATGATGACAATATCACACAATATACATCGGTCTGTTTCAGCCTCCGACCTGCAGTCATACATACATCATGATGATAATTTCACACAGTATACATCGGCCTGTTTCACCAAATAGGCCTGCAGTCATACATCATGATGATGTTACACAGTATACATCGGCCCGACTCAATGCCCGACCTGCAGTCATTCATCATGATGACGTCACACAGTATACATCGGCCTGACTCAGTGCCCGACCTGCAGTTTTACATCATGATGACGCCACACAGTATACATTGGCCTGTTTCAATACAAGACCTGTAGTCATACATCACGATGACGTCACACAGTATACATCGGCCTGTTTCAATACAAGACGTGCAGTCATACATCATGATGATGTCACACAGTATACACCGGCCTGTTTCATATTTACAGTCATACATCACTATGATGTCACACAGTGTGTGCACCTGCCTGTGTAAGTACCCGACCTGCAGTCATACATCATGATGATGTCACATTGTATGCACCCGCCTTTCTTGTACTCCTACATTATGATGATGTGTTACAATATACCAGGATGATGTCACACAGTACACACTGGTCCATCTCAGGACACGCACTGTATCGCACAGTACACACTGGCCCATCTCAGGACACGACCTGTACTGATACATCATGATGGTGTCACACAGTGCACACTGGCCCATCTCAGGACACGACCTGTACTGATACATCATGATGGTGTCACACAGTGCACACTGGCCCATCTCAGGACACGACCTGTACTGATACATCATGATGGTGTCACACAGTGCACACTGGCCCATCTCAGGACACGACCTGTACTGATACATCATGATGGTGTCACACAGTACACACTGGCCCATCTCAGGACACGACCTGTACTGATACATCATGATGGTGTCACACAGTACACACTGGCCCGTCTCAGGACCGACCTGTACTGATACATCATGATGGTGTTACACATCATACACAAACCTGACTCAGCACTCTACCTAAAGTTGTATATCATGATGACGTCACATAATATACACCGGCCCGTTCTAGCACCCGACCTGTACTCCTATGTCATGATAACGTCACACACTATTCACTGGTCTGTCTCAGTACCTGACCTGTACTCATACGTCAAGATAATGTCACATGGTATACACCTGCTTTTTCAGTGTCTGACATGTACTTCCACAGCATCATGATAAGATCAGTATATTTCAAACCTGTCATAGTACCCTACACGTAGTAATACATCATGATGATGCCACACAGTATACGGCAGCATATCTCTGTAGCTGACCTGTACTCATACATCATAATGATGTCACAAGTGTCCGATCTATAGTCATACAATGATGTATACAGCAGCACATCTCTGTAGCTGACATGTACTCCTACATCATAATGATATCACAAGTTAGTTTCAAAACGAAGTGACTGAGGGGGCGCAAAATGAAGTAAAAATTTAGAAAGGAAAGGGGTTAGTTACCGCTACAGATACAGACAAACAGATTACAGGACAAAACACGATGCATTTCGACCTCTTGGGTCTTCTTCGGGCAAAAACAAACAAAATTTAGGACAGTGAAAACGAAGAACGAGAAACCACTTATCTTCTCATATTCGACGCAAAATGGCTGTTTGATGAAAACGAGGCCGTTAAGGAGGGGGCTCATTGGGAGTTGAAATAGTAATGATGACCGTGATGATAACTGTAACAATCAGAACAATAATGATAATAGTGGCGATGATAAAAACGTATGAAATAAGAGGAGGGATACTGGAAAAGGTTTTGTTTGTTTGTTTTTTGTTGTTGTTTTTTTTTTTTTTTTTTGGGGGGGGAGAAAAATAGTGTGTGTGTGTGTGTGTGTGTGTGTGTGTGTGTGTGTGTGTGTGTGTGTGTGTGTGTGTGAAAACAGTAGGGTTTTTTTGTTTGTAATTATTGTTTAATGGTACGATATATTTGTGACGGTAGTGATTATGGTGGATTGATAATAGTGCTTAATGGTAAGGAATAGAAATGATGCATAAAAAAAAAAAAAAAATGAGTGGTAATTTTGGTGATAACAGTTATATGTGGAGGTGGGTAATGATCATAATGATTGGAAAGGAATGGAAGTGATCACCGGATGAGGGACTATCGTTGTTGGAGAAAAAAGGGGGGGAGAGGGCGAGGGGGGAGGGAAAGCTCATATCTTTCCGCCCACACATACGTATATACAAGGAGGAGGAATGGGAAACTCATGCACACAGTATTACTGGAAAAGTAACAGTTCTGTTGGATGGTGTTCATTGTCGTACGTGAAATAATGTGTTGGTATTAATATGATAATGGTGGTTGAGAGGAGAAATGGAAATGATCAATGAGAAAAATGGTATCGTGGGGGGGGGGGGGGGGGGGGGGGGGATTTACACAAATTCACACATGCATCATTACTATTTAAACTCCCATGATCCCCTCCTTCAACGGCCTCGTTTTCATTAAACAGCCATTTTGCGCCGAATATGAGAAGATAAGTGGTTTCTCGTTCGTTTTCACTGTCCTAAATTTTGCTTGTTTTAGCCTGAAGAAGACCCAAGAGGTCGAAATGCTGTGATCTGTTTGTCTGTATCTATGGCGGTAACTAACCCCTTTTCTTTCTAAATTTTTTATATCACAAGTGTCCGATCTATAGCCATACAACGATGTATACAGCAGCATATCTCTGTAGCTGACCCGCACTCATACATCATAATGATGTCACAAGTGTCCGATCCATAGTCATACAACGATGTACACAGTAGCATATCTCTGTAGCTGACCCATACATCACTCATACATCATAATGATGTCACAAGTGTCACTCATCTATAGTTAATGATATCAATGATGACGTCACGTCATACATCATGCACTGGACTACTTCAGTGCCTGGTTTGTAGTCTTACATAACGATTATTATCATCATGATCGTAAATGAAGATGACGACGATAGCTATGATGATCATAATCAGGAAGAAGAAGATGCGTCAATGTATGCACCAACTTCTTGTGGTATCTTGGCGCTTAGGCTCTGGCCATAGTGGGCCGTGGTTTGACGGCCGTGTACCGCCGGCAGAACGGATCCGTGAAAGTAGTCATAGATAATCCTTGCTGTAGCTGGTAGCCGTCCCTTCAGTGTGTGTGTGTGTGTGTGTGTGTGTGTGTGTGTGTGTGTGTGTGTGTGTGTGTGTGTGAGAGAGAGAGAGAGAGAGAGAGAGAGAGAGCAGAGCAATTCGTTCAAAAGGAGAGCAGTGTGCTTGCACCTGCCATTTCCTCCAACCTCGTTTGCTATACTGTCCCAAGCAGCCGACACAGCCTCTCTGTTGGAATTTTTTTTTTTTTTAATCGGTTTTTGTATAACTTAATGTTCTGGTCCTAGCAGCATGAGTTTCTTGTCGTCCATGTTGAAAAAACAAGAGCGTAGTTCTTTCCCTTACCCGGAGAACCGTGAAACGGACGGTTTGCACCAACGGCGGAACGACGGGTTGAAAACTTCAGGCTCGGTCCGTTTCCACTATGGGCACCTCGAGCCGTAACTGCTAACGGGGCCGTGCAAAGCGCGGCCGTCCCGCGCACGGGTTTTCTATGTCCGCCGCCTAAGCAATTAAAGTAATTGCTGCGACTGTGTATGGGATAGCTGGAAAGTTCTGCAGGTAAGAGAGGGGGGGTGGAGAGTGATGGGGCGATGTGGGGCTCTGGAAATAGGACAGCATCAACACATAGAAACGAACTGAGTGAGCAGAGATGGCATCAGAAACCCGTCTTGACCGACCTGTAGGGATAGACATAGGACTGAAAGACGTCATAGACGATAATGGAGCTTATGCCCATGACCTCTCCTGACCCCGTGGACATCATGAGCATGGTGAACATGGTGAGGATCATGAAGGCTCCTCACGACCCATGGCCTGCTGGGACATATAGGGCACTACGAGACCTACACACACACACACACACACGCGCGCGCGCGCGCGCGCGCGCACACACACACACACACACACACACACACACACACACACACACACACACACACACACACACACACACATTTGTCTAATATCACATAATTTTGTGAAAAGACGTAAAATGAAAGTACTACTACTACTACTACTACTACTACTACTACTACTACACACACACACACACACACACACACACACACACACACACACACACACACACACACACATGCACGCACGCACGCACGCACGCACGCACGCACACATATTATATATATATAATATACTGAGAGAGATGTGCGTGTATATATTAATATAAATATACATACATACATAAAGAGAGAGAGAGAGAGAGAGAGAGAGAGAGAGAGAGAGAGAGAGGAATCGAGAGAGAGAGAGAGAGAGAGAGAGAGAGAGAGATTCACACACGGACTCATGCACTCAAGGACTGACCAACATCCACATCAGTAACAGATATGATTAGGCTAGCATCGCCAGTGTAACAGAGAATCTTAACCCCGTAGAAAAATGAATCCCGCGTTCAGTTTTCCTCCGGTGATTTGTCCGGAGTACCAGATTTCTACATTTTTAACGGAGAATATTGACCCCTTTTGTAAAAGACTCTAGTAACGTAGAGTACTGACTTGGTAGAAAAACGAAACCTTCCTGATTTTTAGATATTTATATGAACGAATATTAAATCTCTTGCCTCTGTGATGTTTTAGAAATTGATTTTTAGCTACGCAGACATCTTTTAAGAGATGACCAACCGGTTCAGCTTCACTCACCTCGTAGCCCTCTCACAGGTTCTGGTTATCTAAGGATTTTCGTTTTCTATTTCTTCGATAAGTCCAGCTGATGACAATTATTGACATGCACGGGATTTAGAGTATGGGCAGCATGGGACGCGAGGGAGGGAGAGGGGGGGGGGGGAGTTATGGGTTAGCTTCAGCACTGTCAGTTGGAAAGTGCTGGGGGAGGGAGACAGGACAGTATCTGTGGGCTAGATGTTCCAGCCTCGGATAGTTCTGGGAAAGGAGTCTTGGCAGAAGTCAGTGCGGCAGGAAATCCGCCGAAACAATTGATTAGGGGGGTTTTCCGGCTGCCGAAGAGCTGAGATTTCAAGTAGGTACACTCACACATGCTAATCCGGAACGGATTATGTAAAGCATGGCGAGTCTTGAGGCATGCCATCCTTTCCACAGAGCGAGGGGTATTTCAACTGCTCCAACATGCTGACACACCGAAAGAATTCCAGTGTCTTTTTCAGGATATAGCTGGCTGCTCCTGACTGGATCTTTTGACATTAGATGTGAGTCTTTCGATGCAGGGATCCCAAACAGTGCTGGCATATTCAGCAAAACAAACCAAGGGACGAAACCAAGGCCTTGCATGTCAGTTCTTTGTAGGAGTGCACCTTCAGATTTCTTTTCAAGAAGCCCAGGGTTCTGTCGGATTTGATACATGTCAATCAGAGACTGAAAACTATGTTCTCAATTTTCATCCTATGCATCCGCCGGCAGAATCTTAATCCTGACTAAACCGAATCCTAGCCTGTAAATCCTAAGCAAATGAAGAAGAAGTGGGAAGTTACACTCAAGCTTTGCCATTGGACGCGTTGATTTAACCATCGCCGTATTTTTGTGCCTCACAGACCCAATTTTCCACTTTAAAAACTCTCAGGAATTTTGAAGTTCTTTCCAAAACATCTGAAAATGTTGCCATAACTGATCTCTAACAATTATGTAGACACTACTTCATTTTTCTTATAAGTTAGTGAAAAATAAACAATGTCCACTTTTAGCATCCCCTATTCAGATATTGTGGGTCTCAGACACACGCTTTGTAAACAAGGATAATGTTAATACTATATTCGTAGCTCATGGATTCACAGATGTTTCTAAACTATTTTTATTGTACAGTTTCAATGTAATATGATGGGTTGTTTTTTGTCGTTGTTGTTGTTGTTTTTGGGGTGGGGTTTTTTTTTTAAACCCCTTTATAATGCAATAGATCACTGCTTACATTCACGTCTTGAATTAACCTGTCTGGTGGCCCAATAAGTTCCGTTTTCGTTCTCTCTCTCTCTCTCTCTCTCTCTCTCTCTCTCTCTCTCTCTCTCTCTCTCTCTGTGTGTGTGTGTGTGTGTGTGTGTGTGTGTGTGTGTGTGTGTGTGTGTGTGTTGTGTTTTGAACGTCCTCCAATTTTTATGCGGGTGTGTTTGTGGGTGAGTGCATGTGCTCTCTCTCTCTCTCTCTCTCTCTCTCTCTCTCTCTCTCTCTCTCTCTCTCTCTCTCTCTCTGATTTAGCTGTGCTCCTTTACTGATACATAACTGATGCATCACTTTTCACATTTCTTCAGATCCCGCTTTGCTTCTGCGAGACAAATACTATACCGGTTTTTTTTTTCAAAGTTAATTATATTGATGGATAAATCGATGTTCATTGTATTTATTTTTACCACATGAACATGAGTCACGTTGAAGGTTTTTCATTATGTTCCATTTTCACGTGAGTCAGTGACTGAAATATCTTGATTGTTGTGATGAGTCGGTCGAATGTTTTCCAGTCCTTTATACAAATTAAGGGTAATTTTGCTGGCGTTGGGAATAGTTTCTTTTGGTTCTCCAAGTGTGCAAACACTCCAGTACCACTTGTGGGGGGTACTCCGACTTAGAGTCTGAAGTGAGAAGAGATTTCGGGGGAGTCATTCGCATATCCAGGGAGCAGTGACAAGTAGCTATCAAACTGACAGTCCTGTAAGAGGAAGGCGTCTCACCTCCACCACTGGCTATTCACTGGGTTTCCCAGTGGGTTAAAGGGGCGTCTCATCTCCACCGCTGGCTATTCACTGGGTTCTCCAGTGGGTTAAAGGGGAGGGGAAGGCGTCTCACCTCCACTACTGGCTATTTACTGGGTTCTCCAGTGGGTTAAAGGGGAGGCAGTTGGGATTAGGCGTCCACGTCTGGGTTCAGTGACGGCCAGCCTGCAGGGAGCTCTCGTTGATCGTTCACACTTGTTGTCTGAGTTACCGGCACATTGGGCAATTTAGGAGAATCGCACATGATTTCAATATCATGCATATTATGCAATATTGTTGTGCATGTGTAGGGTGCGCTAGTGATCTCATTGGTTGAACCAAAATGATTCGGAGACTCATTGGTTGATTTTTTCACAATTTATTGTAAGTCGTTGGATTTTTGTGTGTGTGTGCGTATGTGTGTGTAATGTTGTGTGTGTGTGTGTGTGTGTGTGTGTGTGTGTGTGTGTGTGTGTGTGTGTGTGTGTGTGTGTAAGTGTGTGTGTGTGTGTGTGTGTGTGTGTGTGTGTGTGTGTGTGTGTGTGTGTGTGTGTGTGTGTGTGTGTGTGTGTGTGTGTGTGTGTGTGTGTGTGTGTGTGTGTGTGTGTGTGTGTGTGTGTGTGTGTGTGTGTGTGTGTGTGTGTGTGTGTGTGTGTGTGTGTGTGGTGTGTGTGTGTGACCCAGTGATTCCTTTGGCTGAATCAAAATATAACGGTACCTCATTGTTCGACGCTCGGAAAACTAGTAAAAATGTTGCTTAAGAAATTTATCATCCCGTCTTGCCGAGGCTCAGAAAAATACAGCGAGGCACAGTCAAGACTAAATACTTTATGTAAATAGGTTATCTGCTGTAGCCTCGGAGCCCACGATGAATCGGAGCCCGGGGAGCTCGGTTAGAGACTTGTCTCCTGAATGGGGAACACAAGACAGCCAGACGTGTCAACCTGTTGAGGCCTAGGCAGGGAGCTGTAACCCAACGGGGTGTCTGCAGCAACAGTAGACCTGTGGAAGAGGCCGACAGAAGGCCGAGAGGACGAATTGCAGCGGAGTTCGGGAGACTCGATCCGAGAGTGCAGTTACGTAGCTGTAACTGCACCCTCGGATCGACTTCCAGTATCCCCCAACTGGGATTTGGCCAATCGGGTGGACACGAAT
>JADBJO010000651.1:52500-57500 GCA_016801955.1 Conus betulinus | reverse complement strand
AGAGAGAGAGAGAGAGAGAGAGAGAGAGAGAGAGAGAGAGAGAGAGAGAGAGAGAGAGAGAGATTAGACAACAGTAACTCGACACTACTGTCAAAGGTTGAATGTACCTCCTCTCTCCTATTTTCCACAGGGTTTTGAGTTTAAGCTTCGATTAAAGACTTGGGTTCGTCTGCAGAGACAGAGAGACAGAGAGAGAGAGAGAGAGACAGAGAGACAGAGACAGAGAGACAGAGAGACACAGAGAGAGAGAGAGAGAGAGAGAGAGAGAGAGAGAGAGGAGGCCACAACAGTAACTCGACACTACTGTCAAAGGTTGAATGTACCTCCTCTCTCCTATTTTCCACAGGGTTTTGAGTTTAAGCTTCGATTAAAGACTTGGGTTCGTCTGCGGATGCAGTAAATTTAGATCGAAATACTTGAAATTCCTCTGAAAAATAAGTACAAGACCTAATAAAGGGGTGACTGTAGTGAAAGGGGAGGGGCGGAAGATAAGTTCGGCCTCCGCTCATTGCTCCTTAGTTATACGTGAGGTCAAATTGACAGACAGCGCCCGTCACGAAGAGGCAATAAATAAAATATTTATTCATGTCAACATTTTAAAGTTAGGCAGGAGTCGTTTTCCACGGAGACAGTACATATCGGAACCAGTGGAATCACCAGTTTACAAGAAGAGTCCATATTCTCCACAGAAAACTGAATTCAAACCCGTAGAAATCAAATACGATTCATTTTTTCTCCCCGAGAAAAACTTAATTTGGGAGTCAGTTTTCTACAACAACAATACTCTCCGCTAAAATGGCTCTAAAATACAACCGCACCCAAGCATACACGCACGAATGCACACGCGCGCGCTCATACATATATGCTAGCAAGCACGTAGGCGTGCACGCGCTCACACACACACACGCGCGCGCGCGCGCCAGCGCGAGCGCACGCTCAGAGAGAGAGAGAGAGAGAGAGAGAGAGAGAGAGAGAGAGAGAGAAACAAAGATTGACTAGCATGTGTATCGGCTCACGCCGGATGAGGCACACACACACACACACACACACACACACACACACACACACACACACACACACACTTTTTTTTTGTACAATTGCTTTGTCAAAATCTCAAAATCTTAAAGGTAAGCTTGCTTTGAAAAACTGCACTTTTACATTGTTGAATGCCTAAAAGTAAGATGTTGATGTGGTAAAAGTTGCAGCAATCTGTTTCTTTCCTTTTTGTGTGAAAGGTTCACCTATAACTAGATGTTGATTATTGCAGTTCTCCTTGTCATTATGGGCCGGATAGCCTGCAAAGACTAACATTAAATTATTGTTATTGTTATTATTGTTACACACACACACACACACACACACACACACACACACAAGAGAGAGAGAGAGAGAGAGAGAGAGAGAGAGAGAGAGAGAGAGAGAGAGAGAGAGAGACCAGCATCTACATCAGCATCAGGCAGGATGAGGGTGGCATTGCCGGCAGTGAAGGACAGGTAAATCATGCCGCTGGTCGTGCCGATGGTGGACGGAATGGCGAACCACAGCAACGTCGCTCCAAAGAATCCCCGAAGAACACCTTCAACATGGTGTGTTTTTTTGTTGTTTTTTTTTAATGTCAACTATTATTCATATGGATAAAATTGATGAATACCTATTTTGTGTCTCACTTACGTATACATAGATAACTTAATAGATGAGACATGGTAAAATGTTCAAAACGCGCATCGTTATAAATCTTGCAATGTGTATGCCTTCACAAACACCTACCCAAAACATAGTTACAGCGCAAGAATACAAATGACCTTTAATCCTCGTAATTCACATGCATACACCTTCACACATAATCAACATAGTCCACAAGACCTCCATAAATACTGATGAGTCGTCTTAATGTTGTATGCACGCATGTGTAGGTCAACCCGATCACGTGTCAGTATTTTAGCACCTGAAGAAAGGCAACATAGATTTCACAGTCTATTTGCTGGCGTGTGTGCATGATTGTGATTTTTGTTTTAATCCCCACATTCGTGTATGAACACAGTCATGGCCCGAGCCGTCATGAAGCATATTCACTTATCGTGTATGGGGTAAATTTCCCCCCTGCTTGCATCATAAGCTTAAACAAATAACTGGCACCTTGAGAGGTCAATTGAGGCTGGGGGCGGTGGCAGAGTGGAGGAGGTGAGGATATTTTAACACAGGCATCGCTATATCCATATCTCGGTAAGCCAAAGACTATTTCCTCTTCCGGTTTGCAATGCCACACAGCGCTGTCGTCGGTTGACAGTCGTCGTTCCTGTCGTGACCTGCCTGACACGCTGCCTTTCATTCACCATCCTTTGAGGCACCAAGACTACTGTGCTCTGTTATGACCAGTTTTGTGAGGATGGGAGTGGGGGTGGGTAGCAGCAAAGAAAGGACAGGAGGTGAGGGAGGGGGCGGGGGCGCAAGGTAAGCAGTCTGGATCCCTCACTTGGAGCAACTCAAACTGATCTCTTTCATGCAGATAAAAAAAAAGCAGAAATGAGAAGGATTTCTGTGTTGTTTTGTCTTGTAAGCATACATTATTCAGAGCTAATAAAATGCATGATGTACTCTCTCTCTTTATCTCTCTTGTCTCTGTCTGTCTGTCTGTCTGTCTGTCTGTCTGTCTGTCTGTCTGTCTCTCTCTCTCCTCTCTCTCTCTCTCTCTCTCTCTCTCTCTCTCTCTCTCTCTCTCACCGTGCTTGTGTATGAATGTGTGTGTATATATTTGAGAGAGAGAGAGAGACAGACAGAGAGAGAGAGACAGAGAGAGAGAGAGAGAGAGAGAGAGTTACAGAGTTCCATTCCGGTCTGATACTATACAGCAGTGCCGTCATCAACGTTTCTTGTCATAAGTATCTGGGCGGCAAGCAGAGATGAGAGATACAGACACCTTCAGTGCCGCTCTGAACACACAAGCAAAAGTAAAAGATGCACGAGCTCTTCCCATCTGAGTCCATAGCACTCTGTGTGGTTCCAGTGTTCCTTCCATAGCACACTGTTATGAGCAGTTCTTCCCACCGGAGCCTGTAACACACCGTTTTTGGATCCAGTCCTCCCATGGAGCCCATAGCAGACTGTTAGGATCTGGTTTTCCTTTGGAAACCATAACACACTCTGTAATCCGTCTTTTGGTTTAACTGTCTGTTTGAGGGACAGTAGCATTAATGTCACATGTGAAAACCCGTTGTGACATCCCATGCCATCACCTTCTTCTCCATAAAAGACAACACAACACAACAGGCCGGCATTAACAGACCCACATTCACGCTTTTCACACATCATCAGTTTGTCAACACACCTTGCACAGGTTTCGCCGCAATACGTGACTGCCAAGAAGCCTGGTCACAGAAGGTCACACTGCTAGCTATGAAGGCTCCCTGCACCATCCACACCAAGGAATCTGTACAGAAGCCACAGGAAAGTTTTAAACGTTGTCAGCTTTTAGTCTTGTTGATTAATGAGTAGATAGAATTTCACATTCTTTCAGCAGATTATGTGTCAGTTCTTTGCCCACCACAGTCCTACTGATTCCTTAAGAAATGGAGATATGGATAATGGGAAACGAAAGACAAACGGGAGAGGACTGGTGTTTCTGCTGCTTTTCCCACCATTTACTTTCGTCGGATCCTGTTCGCTCATGGAGGCAGCTCACCTTTCCCAGGCGAGAAGAAAAATATTCAGTTGGCTGGGCCGCCCTCTCAGGTAACGACAAATACCAGCGTCTTTTTGTCAGCTCTTCAGCGAGGGCGACCAACCGTCTACATCTAATCTTCACCCGCACGCAAACCACCCTATGTTGACTTTACACTTGATAGTTTGGCACTGTCTTCTGTGAGGTGTGGTGAACAGACATCAAACCGTGAAGAGGTGTCAGACCTGAAGAAAATCACATCAACAGGAAAGGCTGAATGCTGTCAGTGTGATAACGGAACTCAAGTCAGCGACAGTGGAGATACTGCTCCTGTGCCCTCTGTGTCATTGGCCAAACGAAGCACTTCGACCATTAAAGAATCATTAGTGTTCTCCCTTCGCAATAATCTGTTTTTTTACCAATTGTCTGTATTAAGTTAAAATTCCTTTATGAATTCAAGTTAGATTTAAAACTCCTGATCCTTCTATTGTTGTTTTGTAACTGCCACTCTTTGTGTTCGGCCTCGGGGGCACACATGAAACAGATACCTGTTAAATTTGGAATCGACAACCAAGTACAGTATTCATGGAAACAGAGACATACATGCTACAGGCACATTTAAGGGGCATTTTGAGAGCTGAATAAGTACTCTGTTTTGCCATGTCTTGATGTCTTATTTTTCTTAAAATTTGATTTAAGACACATTGGATGTGGAAGCATGGCTTGGAACACAGTCTTTTTTTAGATTCAGGACTTACCCTAGGTCCCGTCTTTTAACCCGATATCTAATTTATGTATGGCTGTTTGGAACACATCCTTTGCGGTGGACTGGGCTGAAAACAAGATCAAATAGATTGTAACTATTTCGTAATTCACCATGCACGCACACCAAAGCAAATCAGGAGAGAACTCAAGCTCTCAGTACATGTTTATACCTAAAACAGTCTCTGTCCACAACCGCCAAATTCACCAAAGTCGTCAGTTAGGAACACTTACGGCTGAAACGGCATAGCTGTGAAAGTGGTACTTGTGTCTGACGAGAAATCTGAGGTTCTCAGTAAGCTGGTGACGAATGAGACAGACTTGTTACGATGACGACCAACAGTCTAATTGTTGTCCCATGAGAGGTGTTCATAGACGGACGCGCTTGGGAGGTCAGTAACCTCCACAAAATTTTGTTATCAGTCATGGGCAACAGTAGACAAGTGTCAAAATCCGTACAGTCCTTTATGTGTCCATCCGGGACTTTAACTGTCGGTCACTGTGACCTCTATGCTCCATTGTACCCAATAAGTCTTGACTTGGTCAGGGAATCATGACGAGATATCACACCCAGGCGAGT
>JADBJO010000651.1:0-47500 GCA_016801955.1 Conus betulinus | reverse complement strand
AAAACAACATAAACCAGAGTTAAAAAGGGGATTAAAAATAAAAATAAACAAGAACAAATAAACAAACAAACAAAAAAAAAAAAACCCAACGCGTGGTGAGATTCTGTAAAGGCAGTAGTCCGGTTGGCGAATGTCGTGAGCTGGTGTGTTGGAGTTCTTGTGTAGATAAATAATGACGGGATTCATGCTGCCGTGGTGGCTGATATGACGTTAGGTGCCAAGGGGAGTGCTTGCTCTGTAAACCTGTACAAACAACCCTTAGGGAAATCAAAACACAAGAAACTAACTCTTGCATGAAGGGGTCACTTTATTAATTGAGCTGTATATGTTACGCTTAAAAGGCGGGAGAAAAAGCAAGAAGAGGGGACTGTTGAAGGACAGGGCTTGCACCGCTCACCTCAACCCACGCTTGCCCAAAGCTGAGTCACAACCACTATTTTCCTCTCAGAGCCCATAAAAAAATCAGAACTAACAAAAGGCGTTAGCTAGTTCAGGGAAATTAAAAATTTGCCCCTTCTCACACCCTTACACGTTCAACCGATGCTTAGTATTTGGCTAATTTTGGTTGTCTGGTGGCGGTAACACTCCACCCCACACCAAAGTCCGTGAATACATTTGGAAGAAGTCGGTAGGTAAGGGGAATAAAAAACATTTGTGCCAAAAACAAACTTGCCGCGGAAAACTGTTCCGCGATAAGTTTCCTTTTACAAAACAAGGGCGGACATGCAGATCGCTGGTTGTTGTGTGGCGTGCAGCCAGCATTCACCTGGGAAGCTAAATCGGTGCCATGATGATGATGGCTGGTCCGAGAATGGTGATGTTGGTCAGTAGAGCGAAACAGCAGAACACCATGTGGGTGCCTTTCCCAAACCGGCGGGCCTTAAAAATCACCCTGCAACCGGGAATTTCACACGGTCTTGAATGTCTGCTTGTCTTGTATTGCCTGTCTGTCCATATTATATATATCTCTATATATATATATATATATAGCTATATATATAATATATATATATACGGACAGACTGACAGACAGACAGGGACTCAGGACTCGAAAACTTTATTAAGAGGTATAAAATGCTATTATGGTCTTCCCAGTCTGAGCCTGATGTTCTACTACCTTGCGGTCGGCTGGGCTATAAGCCAATCTTATCTGTTGGGGCTCTGATGTTCTACATATTGTTAATAAAACACAAAGTAAGGCCACAAAAAGAGAAACAGAGGGGCAGACACTGGACAGAGACTATACAAAGAGAGACAGAAGATAGAGATAGGCAGGAACTGTGTCAGAGAGTGTGCAAGAGGGGGGGGGTGGGGAGGCAGACAGGGGTTGACAGACAGACTGACTGACAGAGACAAAGAAAAAAAGAACGAGACAGGGAGAGAGAAGAGGAGAAGGCGTGGTGGTGGGAGGAGAGAGCTGGAAGAGAGGTGGGTGGGGAGCGGGCTAAAGAATCGTATCCTGAGTGATGGGCATAAAAGAGGGAAGTTGGGATGGGTTTCAGATGACTACAGACAAAAATGATATAGTTCCAGGTACATGTCCCCCTACAGCGCCCCCCCTTTCCCCCCTCCGTCACTATTCCCGTTCGATCCCCCCTTCCCCCCTCCGTGCACCCACCCACCCCTTTATAAAAAAAAAGCATACTGAGGCCCTTGGTATGGTTGGGGGGGACCCCCTCATGGGGGGGGGCAAAAAGTTCACATCTTTTAAACACTAAAGGGGGAAGAGGCAGAAAGATAAACAGACTGACTGACAGAGACAAAGAAAAAGAAAGAGACAGGGAGAGAAGGAGGGGGAGGGAGAGAGAGGAAGAGAGTGATGGGGAGAACCTAAAAGAATGTATTGAACATTGGGCATAAAATAGGGAAGTTGGGATGGGTTCAGATGACTACAGACACAACATGATCTAGTTCCAGTGTCAGTCCCCCTACAGCGCCCCCCTTCCCCCCTCCTCCCTTCCCCCTCCCCCCTTCCCCCCTCCCCCCACCCCACCACCCACCCCTTAAAAAAAAGCATACTGGGGGCCCTTTTATGGTTGACCCCCACAATGAAACAACAAGTTCACAAATCTTTCAACACTAAAGGAAAGAAAGATATAAGGAAACACGAAATCCACAAACATATGTATATGCAATAGCAAGCTCCAAACGGGCTACAACGCCTTATCTTAATGTTAAAGCCTTCAATGCAGATACGACCAGGCCGTGTGTGCTCAATGCCACTGCCATCGCCTTGTTTTTCAAAAATCATACACTTGAAAGATGAAATACACAGACACAACATATTGCTATGCAATGAAAAAACACGCAGAAAACATACTATTAAATTGCTCGACTGAATTAACGATAATGCCCATCCAAGATGTTAAACTCTCACTACTTAGTCGCTAGAGAGGCATTGCTTATTTGTCTCACAAGTGATGAATACACGCCACATGAGTATGATGAGCAAAAGAGCGAAGGGGGCAAGTGAGGAAAGAGAGCCGCAGATTCAATGTCAATAGTGTCCTGTGGAGGGCAAACATTATGAGCTGTTGGTAAGCAAGCCTTGTCACATTACAGGGGTGACCCAAGAAAATAGTATCTGATCCAATGTAGCATTCACATCTCCCGTTAAACAAATCGCAGCAGTTTTACACACACACACACACACACACACAACACACACACACACACACACACACACACAGAGAGAGAGAGAGAGAGAGAGGAGAGAGAGAGAGAGAGAGAGAGAGAGAGAGAGAGATGAGAGAGAGAGAGAGAGAGAATGAAAGGACAACTGTCACAGGATAATTATATGAATGCCCTTTCTTCACAAATGTGCGCCAGTTTGTAGGTTACAATTTGCAATGATAGAAAATATTGTGAAGAATCTGACTGTGGTTCGACAAAAATGTATGAAAACTAACATGGGTAAGAGGGGTCAGGATGCTAAAGTGATAACATAAAGCTTTCATGGATAATTAGTAACATGGGTAAGAGAGAGGGTAAAGATGCTAAAGTAATAACATGAAACTTTCATTGATGATTAGTAACATGGGTAAAAGGGGTTAAGATCCTAAAGGGATAACATGAAACTTTCATTGATGATCAGTAACATGGGTAAGAGGGGTAAAGATGCTAAAGTGATAACATGAAACTCTCATTGATGATTAAAAGGGGCCCAGCGG
This sequence comes from Conus betulinus, assembly GCA_016801955.1. Lineage (NCBI taxonomy): Eukaryota > Metazoa > Mollusca > Gastropoda > Neogastropoda > Conidae > Conus > Conus betulinus. Next base: position 44,330 of record JADBJO010000651.1, on the reverse strand, counting down.
TATATCTGCAGTAAACAGCATCCTCTGTTTTAGTTGCCATTGTTTCTCTTCCATTGATAAGAAGCGACAGGGAGGACAGAGTGTGCTGACCTGCAGGTAAGTCTTGGCACCAGGAGCTCTGGTTTTGAAACTGTAGAGACAGCAAGGGGAAGAGAATGATGTTAACCACCACAGCTGTGGAGTACCAGAAGGCGCCCCGGCAATGCCCATCTGGAGAAATAAGAATGACACTAATTGCCCTCTCTCTGTGTGTGTGTGTGTGTGTGTGTGTGTGTGTGTGTGTGTGGTGTGCGCGTGCTGCGCGTGCGCGCGCGCGCGCGCGTGTGTGTGTGTGTGTGTGTGTGTGTGTGTGTGTGTGTAATCATAATCATTAGATCAGCATGCATCTCGGACTCGTTTACATATACCCATGTAGGTCTACTCCATCGCTGATTTTCAACTGTTTTTACTTTTAGCACCTGTGTCACATTTCCAGAGGAATGGTTTCCAGAAAGATGTTTTTCCTCAGAGCCATTCGCTATGAGTACTATAACTTTGTTGCCCAGCCTTGATCGTCGCGTGGAGGGGGGTTATTTGCTATAGATTATTCTTATAGTTTCACACTGACTAGTTTTTTTCTGTTTTGTCATTTTCATTCTCTCTCTCTCTCTCTCTCTCTCTCTCTCTCTCTCTCTCTCTCTCTCTCTCTCACACACACACACACACACACACACACACACACACACCACACGCACACACACACACACACACACACACACACACACACACACACACACACACACACACATACACACACCCTCCCACCACCACCACCACCACCACCACCATTATCAAACATGGGTTTCAAGCGTCTGCAGGAAACAACACAATAGGCTGATACACTTACCTTGCTTTAATAACTTAAGAGGGAAGTGGGAGGCGGAACGGGCATTGGGACTGTTGGAAGAACTTTTTGGAAGGGTTAGGGAGACTTCAGGAGTTTGCGAATGTTTCAGAGACACACACACACACACACACACACACACACACACACACACACACACACACACACACCCCCACAGTACTGTGAACACCCCACTCCTTTGATTTGTGCTTATGTCCCTTGGTAGTTCTCAAGAATCGTGTACATCCCCTTTCTTCTAACTTCTATATCCCATCACTCCCCACAACGATGTGCATCATCAGCTCGCACAGTAACTTTCCTGATCGCTCCCCACAGCCGTACTCATCCTCTTTCTTAGTTATATAATCTCTCATCACTTTCCAGAGTTATATTCGCCCTCGGTCTCCTGAATTCTATCTAGCATCACTCTCCACAATGATGTCCATCATCAACTTCCACAGTAAGTTTCCTTATCACTTTCCATGGTCATACATCTTCGTCCTCTTTCTCAGTAATCACACTCATATGCATTCCCACAATGGTGTCCACCACCAGCCTTCACGGTTACATTTCTCATCATCCTTTCACTATTGATTCATCCTCATTCTCATGCATTACATTAACTGTCAGTCTCCACAATCACATTCGTCCTCACTTTTATGAATCACTTTCATAATCACTCTCCACAATCATGTCAATGTTCGTTTTTTCCAGAAATTGTAGTCATTAATACTGTCAAGCGAGCGACACACCTCTCACAGAGGGCTGTAAGTGCTTTAACAGACAAGGATATAGACCCTGGTGGTGAAGTGGGCGATTAGGGCCCCTCACCGAGCGCAGATTTTCGGGCGGTGTGAAGGAGATCTAAGTTGACGGGCAGCGCTTGTGAGGTAAACAGTAATCATCGAAGGCCGTGAGAACTCCCAAGCTTGAACCTTTCTTTAAATTGAAAGGGAGACAAATTACTCACTCCGACCGCGGAGGATGAAGTATGGTGCTTGGGCTCAGCCAGCTGAAGGTGTTTGCTACAGGTAAACAGACCGAGCCCAGTCACTCGGAAATTAGGTCTTTCGCTCGTTCAGCTAGTTTTGCTGTAAGAACTGTGCTGATGCTTCTATCAGGCTGGTTTGAATGTGCGTGCACGACGTGATCGTAGACTTCTAAGTGAAGCCAGAAGGGCTGCTGATATCGATGGCGCTATTTCATATTCTTTCGCTATTATCTTCATCTGTTTTGCTGGATTTCTTTTCAACTTCTTGAATTATTTCAATTTTTTTTTCGCCTTAGCGACAAACCTTTGCGACGTGCAGACGCCATGATAAAATGGCCTATGAAATCGAAACCTAACACCCCTGGCACCCTCCTTTCTCTTCACCCCACGTCCCTCCAGCGTATCTTCTCCGTCTACAGCTGCTGAACTTGACCCCATGTGAGTCGACTGCTCTGCTTCGACAGTCACAGGCACTCACATTACAGGACGTTAGAATACGATTGTATTGCTCACGAATCACAGAGGTGACGTTTTACCATGCAACAAACATACAGTTAAAAGTCCTGTGTGCTTTTAATCTACCTATGTACAGCTGTGTAAGAAAATGAAACAGGCTTAGGAGTATGCAGCTAGTCAAACACATGTATATAACGTGTGATTTCTATTTAGAGCAACGCGTAGAAAGCTCTACATTTCTTGTGCTCCTCTGTTTCCCTAGAACAGCAGCGACCGTATGAAGCAATATACAACACAGCGAACTGAGCAACCATTTCCGAGAAATGGTTCCCGAACACAAAAGTAACCACGCTATATCTGGCTTGAACTCTTCGCGGGGCCGAACATATGATTCGGTATAAGCGGCTGCTTCGTTATAACTGCCTGCTAGGGACCCCCAAACCATTTCGTTATAAGCGGCATTTCGTTACATCCGACTTCCGTTACATCCGACGTATTTTTAGTCAAGTAAAAAGAATTTTTGCCGGGACCAACCTTTTTATTTCTTTATATCCAGCATTCGTTACATCTGACTTCGTTTTTTTTTTTTTTTTGTTTTTGTTTTTGTTTTGTTTTGTTTTGTTTTGTTTATGGCTTCGACTGTATATATACATACATTATAGCAAAACAGGCAAAACAGGAAGTTATATCTTTTTTTTAACGTTTCGGCATTCTTGCCTTCCACGGATAAACTTTCATTTACGCTGGATCAAAACACAGATCACGTCGGAATAAAACACAGATCACGTCGGATCAAAACACAGATCACGTCGGATCAAAAAACACAGATCACGTCGGATCAAAACACAGATCATGCCGATGCCCGACCATTGCAAGGGACAGACATGAAGCCTCGCTCACTTGCTTTCGAAAAAAACAGGGGGACAATACATTTACATGACAATACTCTTTCTCTCTCTCTCTCTCTCTCATCTCTCTCTCTCCTCTCTCTCTCTCTCTCTCCCCTCTCTCTACTCCTGACACTGCTACCCATCCTGTCAAAACAACCCCCCCCCCCCCCCCCCCCCCCCCCCCCCCCCCCAGTTCTCAACATCTGGTTTCCCCCCCACACTCTCCCAGCTAACAAGTATGGCCGTTATCACAACATCTGGTTTCCCCCACCTCTCCCAAACAAGTATGCTCATCTCACAGCCAAAAACAGCTCATCTCAGCACGCACTATCTTCAACATGCAGCAAGACAAACAGACACTAAAGAATAATCACACATCTTCAAAAACAGCCCATCTCAGCCACACGCACTATCTTCTACATGCAGCAAGACAAACAGACACTAAAGAATAAGCTTGAACGCACATCCCAACAAGCTGAATGGAACTCTCAGAATACGAGTGATACAGAAATCAGAGTGAAAATCTCCATAAAATCATTAAAGAAGACCTTTCACAACAACTCAAACAAGTACAGGATAAACACACACACCCACAAAGCCAGATGAAGATGTCACAAGCAGACTGCAATCATTCAAAAACAGTCAAAACAATATCAATACTGACATTACAAAACAAGTGCAGGCCCTCAAATCAATCAAACAAACACAACAGTCAGACAACCAAACCGATCAGATTCATACTGACGCTTCAACTACATCATCTACACAGGTGCACTATGCTGTCAAGACATCAAACACATACAGTGTGCTATCAGACAGCTCTACAGAGCAAACCATGGGTTCCTCTGTTCCATCGACAAAATCTCTACACGATGAAAACAACACAACACACAAACACATTGATAGAAATCCACACAGCCATCAACAAACAAAACCCACACACCCTATCTCCTCTGGCTATCCTATGGCAAAAGACAATCCAAGAAAACTGTAACAAGCTGCTGTTAAGAGACTCTGTATTAGAGGGGGTAGATTATAAGTAAGTGTCAACAGAAACGCTACAGGGTAAAAAATCTCTCTGTGGCTGGCCTGACAGTCTACCAGCTGTGTCAATAGTTGTCATCACGGCCTCCATCACCCCAAATCCAACAGGTCACTCTCCATGTGGGGATCAACAGCTGTGAGAAAAGCCAGTGCCTGTAGCTGACTGGTTTAAGTTAATCCAACGACTCAGGCAAGCGTTCCCCCACTGCAGACCTCTTCCATTCTTCCTCCACTTGGCTAACACCCGCTTAAGGACACGGCGTCACGATCCACGGCCAATCTTTGGCTCTCATGCCGTCAAGAGGGAATTACCTACTCACATAACACCCCTCCTTCCTTTTCAGATCTGGGGCGCCAAAAAAACTGTACCAAGTCAAACTACATCCTAGAATATATGGCTGCAAAGTCCTTGCCTTCAACATCTGTTCCTATCATAGCCACAAAACCCAACCCTCCAACTACATCAGGCCCACCACACACAGCACATGAAGCGCCGTCTTGCAACGCAAGATGCCCCAGTGACCACTAACAGTCCACACAGTTCTGACTATGAAACTGATTTCCCAGCGAACACTCCCCCAAATCCCAACTCTCGCAGTGTGTATGATATACTAGGTCGGCATCAGCGCCCCACAAAGCAAACCCTTCTACAATCCCCCGCCCACGTGTATTCCATACCCTCCCCAGTAAATTGAAATGACAAACAGCAATATAAAGGGTACAGAAACACGAACAGCACCTTCCAACCACATAGCACTTCACCACATAGCACTTCGCCACATAGCACCATCACATTGCACTTCACCACATTGCGCTTTGCCACATAGCACTTAACCCCTTCCATGTCCAAGCCATACTCTAGCAGCGACCAACACACCCCACCTCCGAACACATCTCAGCTGCAACCTCACAACACATCTTGGCTACCACTTCCCAGCACAACGCAACTACCACCCTCTAACACCCCATACATCCCACCAACTCCAGACACTGCCCACCTCATACTTCCAACCACAACACTCCTGCCACCACCCAACACATTACACTTCCGACCCCCCATCATCACACATATATCCACTGCAGTCAGCACAACCCCCCCCCCCCCCCCCTCCCCCCATTACATCCATTTCCTGTTCAGTTGCTGAACACAATGACTGCTCAGTTCCTGTCACAGCAATACCAATCAACTCCTCTCCATGTGTCCTCTTTAAATTAATTTGTCACCTGTGTGCATCCTTATATTCGTATTTCATCGTTTTATCATCGTCTCTGCAAAAGTCTGGAATTCCACCTCTTATGCTTTTTTACTTTGCAACCATGAAATCGCCTGTGTGTGTGTGTCCATATGTTTATATGCATTTCCTATTATATATAGGAGCGTACTAAGATATGTCATTACATAATCCATATGCTATGTGTGTGTGCTGTGTGTGTGTGTGTGTGTGTGTGTGTGTGTGTGTGTGTGTGTGTGTGTGTGTGTGTATGCGCGCGCGCGCTTATCTAACTGTTGTGAGCGCATATCTAATTGTTTTCTATATGCGTGTGCGTGGGCGCACGCATTTGTGTGTGTGTGTATGTGTGTTTGTGTGTGGTGGGGGGGGGGGGGGGGGGGGGGGCACGTGTGTGTGTGTGTGTGTGTGTGTGTGTGTGTGGGTGTGTTTGGTTGTCTGGCCTGCTGCAGTATGTCGGGTGCCTGTCACCTGCATTGCACACTATTACATGATTTATTACTTCGTCTCAAGAAGTGTGTTCTGTGGTGTTGTGGATTGGGCAAAAAAAAAAATCCAACCCGCAAGCAAACACTGGTGCGCCGTCATTGAAGTGCTGCCACCCAGTGACTAAAAAGACAGAGCAAAATGCGCTGGCACCGGGAGACGTCGTAAGACAAAGGAGTGCGAAGCGTGCCCGTATTGAGTGACTCTATGAGACACAGACCAGTGTTTACCCGCGCTCCAGGACAATAAAACAAACCGCTGCCCCACGCTACACCCCCCCCCCCCCTCCCCCCATCCACCCTTGTCTCACGTCCCCACCCCCATTTTGTTCTTGTTGTCTGCATCTTATGATTGCGTATATTTGCATGCTTTTGTCAAATCTTTGTACACAAATGCGCGTGTGTGTGAATCATGTATTCTATAATCCTTAGTGCCTGTATTTTTTTCAACTTTTTTTATTTCTTGTCTTTAAATTTCATTGCACACTTTAGAATTAGCAAGGACAGATTGAAAGAATAGGCTTTGCCTAAAATGTCAATCCTTGACTGAATACGTTTTCTGAGTTCTGAGTTCTCTCTCTCTCTCTCTCTCTCTCTCTCTCTCTCTCTCTCTCTCTCTCTCTCTCTCTCTCTCTCTCTCACACACACACACACACACACACACACACACACACACACACACACACACAGGCCCGCGCGCGCACCCCTCCCCTCTTCCCCCTCCACACACCGTGTCACTCATGAACACAAACGAATCAGAAAGACAAATACATACATACATGCATGCATACATACATACATGCATGCATGCATATATGCCAGCATACATATATACATACTGTCACAGACGAACATCATTTCTTTTAGCCAGATGGAATTTTTCTTCTTTCCATGAGGGCATGTCAGTTCTGCAAGCTTGTTGGGACACAAGAAGCGCGTGTCATCCGTGACTTTTTCATCTCTCATCCTCCAGCCGTTCACTTTAAACTTTCGTGTGTGTGTGTGTGTGTGTGTGTGTGTGTGTGTGTGTGTGTGTGTGTGTGCGTGCGTGCGTGCGTGTGTGTCTGTGTGTTGTTTTTCCTTTCTTTTCCCATCACCTGCCATGAGTTTCTTCGAGGTCGTCTCCTGTAGATCCACTGGGTGTGTTTTGCACGTGGTGCAGCGGCTAATGTCATGTGTCATCTTTCATGGGTGAGTTGTGTTACCTGGCAGGCGACTGGAAGAGAGGAGATAGTCTTTCGAGCCTTGACTGCACAGCTGTTGTGTTGTTGTTGTACCCACCGATCATCCGAACAGCCGAAGCACTTTGACACTATGGCACAAATGCATCAGCCAGGGATGAGAACATTAGGCCTACGTGTGTGACCGTTTTTGATTGCCCCGCGACTTGGGCAGCCACACTCCGACTTCGACTTTCGAGGGATTTTGGAGACTGATGTGTTAAGCTAGAAGTTTTCACGACTGAAGACAATCCCCACGTAACTATACTGAGCATAACATCATTTTGATGTAGCCTTTGTGTTCTAGCCTATGTCTGTTGGTCTGATACAGCTGTAAGCCTAGGCGTGACTGTCGAGTGGGGAGAGCTACTTTCTCCGCCGCTGGTATACTCCCTGAGGTCTCCCAGACCTGGTCTTCACTTCGCCGTCGGACGCTCGAGTCGTGGTCGTGGTCGTTTACCCTTCGTTGGGCCGGGACGACGACCTTTTTTTGTTCCCCAGTCAACAAGCCGTTATGGTAATATTTCTTTTAAATAGCACTTCGACAGGTGTTCGTTATTGAAGTTACAAATGTTTCGTTGTCAGTGCAAACATGTCGAAATAGTGACCAGTTTGCTGGCGAAATAATTTGTGGGCATCGAGCTTTCAAATTATCAATGTTCAATATTTTATTAGCTACTTTGGGTAGGTAGCTTCGCGCATTGTTTGTAGTCGGAGATTAAACTCGACATTTTGAACAGTTTTTCGAATGGAGACAAGTTGGGTTCTTCTTTTAATAACTGTTTGGTCGTACTTGTCTCCCTTTCTGCTGCTGGTATTTTGCGTTTTAGTCTTCTGTCATAAAGTCCAGTCGAGTCGCGGAACGTTGGCAGGGTGTGTGTAGGACATAATATTCATATGCAGGGGAGTAGGGAGTCCTTCCTGTCGCACCCCTATCTTCTGGCCCCGCTCGTCTCGTACTTGTTTGTTTGTGTGTATCAGGAGAGTGAATGAAGATTATATTCATGTTGATTGAATTATTAGTTTCTTTGTCATAATTTTTTTTAATTCAAACTGAAGATGTCTATTATCATATTACTTCATTTATATGCCAATGGAAAAGTGTTTATTCACTATGGGGAAAAATTCTTCATAAATGGGATAAATGCTGATTGGATTTAAATAACGACTGATTTATGATCGCATGTCCCGTGGGATCGGCGTTGTGTCCTTGGGAAAGACACGTTACTCCAATTATCCTCACTCCACTCGAGTGTTGATGGTTTTTCTGACTGTGGTGAGAGATATTAAAGGTAGTGGAAGGAGACGGATGTGCTCCATTTTCTAATGCCATCTTCGTTTTTTATTGTTGGCTAGGAACCTTTATATCTTTATTATCTTTTATGTCAAAGCTTTTGACTACTGGATAATCTAGCCCCACTGACTGTTACCTCTGCCCACTGACTTTTCCACTACTATGCCTACCACGCCCCACTCTCACACACGACAAGGACAGTCTAGATGTTAAACGGCAATACAAGATATTGATCTCCGCCGTAGGGTTTGCATCCAGTACCCCAGGAGCAGCCTGTGGGGTCAGCACATACGAGCTGGAGCGCCGCCAGTGGCCTCCACCAGTATCTGGCACAATTTGTGGAGAACGTTCTGCCCTGCCTAGAGTCGACAGTCAAAGAGCACAAAAGGTTTCATTTCGCCTATTGTCGGTGGAGATTGCCATGATTTAAAGCCATATGTATTTTTGTCTTCATTCTTTGCATTTGGATTTAGGAAAAAGTCGGTCTATACAGAGATGACGGTCTCGCCGCACTAAACAACAATCATTGAAAATAAGAAAAAAGAACTGTGCAAAATTTTCCAAAACCACAATTTAAAAATCACAATAAAAGCAAACAAAAAGGTAGTGAACTACCTAGACATAACATTAGACCTCAACGACCACGTGTACAAACCATATTAAAAAACCAACGACACACCCATCTACGTATATATCAAAAGCAACCACCCACCATCTATACTAAAAATTATACCTAATGGTATAAACAAGAGTCTATCCAACCTGTCATGCAACAAAAGAGTATTCAATAATGCAGCAGCAGAATACCAAGAAGCGTTGCAAAAAAGTGGTTACAATTACAAACTACAATATAGCCCAGACATCAACATGAACAGAAACAAGAAAAACAGGAAAAGGAAAATCATATGGTATAACCCCCCATATGATGGAAGAGTAAAAACAAACGTACGAAAAGAATTCTTTAAAATACTGACATCATCATTCCCAAAAGAACACCAACGGTTCAAAATATTCAACAAAAAACCCATCAAACTATCATACTCATGTATGTCCAACGTCAAAAACATAATTGATTCATCCACCAAAATGAAAAGCAACACAGCAAAGAAGGGTGATGAAAGGATATCTTGCAATTGCACTAAAAAAGAACAGTGCCCCCCTAGCAACAAATGCCTTTACAATAATATTGTATACCAAGCTACTGTAACATCAGAAAATGAAAAAGAAACATATATAGCGATTACTGAAAACCACTTTAAAACTAGATACGCAAACCACAAACAGTAATCAATAAAGAAAAATACAAAACCCAAACGAAACTGAGTTAATACATCTGGAGACTTAAGATAAAAAATAAACTACAGCATATCATGGAAAATCATAAAAAGAGCCACACCGTACAACAATTTTTTTTTTTTTAATGTGACTTATGTTCCGCAGAAAAATGGTTAATACTATGTAAACCCTATTTAGCAACTTTGAATACAAAAGTAGAAATAGTAAATAACTGCAGCATAAATGGAAATCTTTGTCAGCGAATTCCCCCTGAACAGACCACAGCAAGCAACCCAAGAACCACAGATAGCACGTGGAATGAATGTAATTGACCCACACGCACAAAAATGAAATCAGGACCCGCACGCTATATAACACCGGTAGCGCGCCCCAAAAAACGTCCTGAAGAGAGCGAAAGCTTGAAACAAGCTTGTAGAGAAATTTTACTTCTACATTTTAATATCTCATTTTAACAGATGTTGCTTCCCAGGTGGTTGAGCTTTTATAAAATCTCGAAGGGCACATCTCTCTCTCTCTCTCTCTCTCTCTCTCTCTCTCTCTCGTTTTTTGCCACACCTCATCCCTCTCTCTACCCTCCCCCCCTTTTTTTTTTTTTTCTCTTTTTTTTTTTCCGTCTTTATCTCTGTCTCTCCTTCTCGAGTGCTCTCACTCCCGGCTTCTCTCTCTTTGATTTACAACCTCCACCCCCCCCCCCCCCCCCTCCACATTCCCCCCCCCCCCCCCCCCCCCCCCCCCCCTCTCTCTCTTTTTCTCCTTCTCGCCTTCCATGTTTATCTACTCTCCTCACCCAGTATCTCTCCGTCTCTCCCACTGCTCCCTCATTTCCCGCCCCTTGCCCCCCCCCCCCCCTTCCCCCCCCCCCCCCCACCTCCCTCCCGCCGCTCTGCCCATTTTCACTCACTTTTTTTTCTCCCCTCTCTCTCTTTCTTCCTCTCTCTCACACTTCTTTTAACACCCCCACCCCCACCCCTTCAACCCCCCCCCTCCTCTCTTTTTCTTGCTCTTCCTCATTCTGTTCCTTCCCCCTCATTTTTCTGACAAGGTACCGGCACCATTTTGGGTCCCTTTCCCAGTGATCCCCTTGCCCCCTGTGTCTCCTCTTACCTCGTCTTCCCTGATTTCATAGTTCATCCCTATCCCCCCCACCTCCCGGATTCCCTTCTCCCCCCCACCCCCCCACCCCCGCCTTCCTCCCGTCCCAACCCCCTCCCTCTCCTCCTCTCCCTCTCATGCCCACTGTACCTCTTATCTTAAATGCAATTTCAATAATCTTGATGGAAATGTTAGTCCAGTTATGGTATGTGTTTTGTTTGCAGCCCTCCATGAGAAAGCCTTGAAGTACAGGCGAAAACTTTGAAGAAAGGAAGAGTTGTGGAGTGGGAATGGATGTGCGGATTTTATTACTTCTTGTGTTTTTTTTAACAAATGACTATATCCAGCACTCTTCGTCCTTGAGCGGTGCTCAGCAATCAACAGGTTTTACTTCAAACATTTATCTTCCTACCACTGGATATCCTGACTTGCTGGCCCCGAGGATGCATTCCAACGACAGAGCCTCCACATGGAAAGTGAAAAACACATACCTTAAACTGGAAAAGGAAAAATTGAAATGATCATTTTTAAAACGCATGTAAAGAAGGTGTTCCTCCTGGTGGGATGAGGATCAAATTCAATCTTGCAACTCAATATAGTGTAGATGTAATTAGTAAAATTCAAGACACTCTGGACACAGCCAGTTCAGAATCCTACGGGTGCTGACTGAATTTTGTGAGAAACAGTGTGAACAGAAATATGATGTGTGGCGCTTAGTTAGAAAAAAACTATAAAGACAGCTTTGGCATACCAGCGTGCAGCAGATTAGTTGGTAACGTTAAGAAAAAATGTGCATCCCAGTTGAAGAACACTTTGGATTCTCAGAGGACGAAGCTGTCAAGACTATTATCCCAGAGGGATTCTGTATCAGAACGGGCCTACTGCAACAAAGGCTCTATTCACATCACAGCGTGCAGATTTTTGGGAAAAGTAGGACAATTTTGGAAGTACTATAATCATCAAAACAAGAAACCTACAAAGATGCGCAATCATAGAAAAATCAGAAGAGGTGAGAAAAAATCTAAGAAACAAAATGAACACGACAGCAAGTGGTTGCCTACAGAAGATGATCTAAAATAATTTGACCCTAATATATTAGTTGAAGGCCTTAATCTCACAGAAGATCCGATTTCCATTTGTAGAATGTCAGACTGTTTCATTCCAACTCCCAAGTCCCCAACTGATGTGAGTGATCAAATCATTGGTACCCATTTATGGCAGGAAAGGCTTAGATGGCATCGGTCTTCAAATTGAGAGAAAAAAAGTTTTCAAATAGAGAGGAGGATGAAGAATTTCAAAAATTGCCGTGGCACTGGCCAACTGACAAAAAAGCTCCTAGGGGTGACAAGTAACGATAATGGCACTGCGATGGGACCTCCCCACGCACCTACTTATGTTCATGTTTTTATGGGAGTACTGGATGAACAGCTGGTTACGAGTTCACCAGTGCCCTTGTCGTCATCTGAAAAAAATATGGTAACATTCGAGCAGATAGGACTTTGAGATGGAACAGAGAGCTCTCTGTACGTGGTTTTTGTTTGAATGCTCCCCCTTGTGAAGTGTGATTCAGCCCAATGAATGCCCGAAGTTGTTCTTTCTCTGATTCACAGCTCACTGTGATATGTATGCCAGTCGTGAGTGGTAGGATTTAGAAGGGTGGACAACCACATTTATACCTACATTTTATTATACTGTAAGTAGCGTTGATTTTACCTAATATATACTTAATGCACTATACCCGTTGTATTTAGCTTTCTCTTCGCATGATTAGTCAATTATTGAATTGAGAGGTATATTTAAAACCTGTCGTTATCTTTCTTTTTAATTCAAATAAGTCCATACAGTACAACACATTAGAACATAAAATAAAAAAGAACAAATCCAAACAAACGATAGATCAAGAGGAAATCAACGCACTAAACACAACTACAATACCTTTCTACATTTTTAAGACACACGGTTACAGCCTCTTTACGTGGTAGAGAGAGAGAGAGAGAGAGAGAGAGAGAGAGAGAGAGAGAGAGAGAGAGAGAGAGAGAGAGCGCACGTGAGGCAAGCCTAGCGCATTATGAAATTTTACACATATTTGTGTTTGTTTTCTTCTTATATACATACGCACACACACACACACACACACACACACACACACACACACACACACACATACATACACACACACACACACACACACACACACACACACATACATACACATATACTGTCGTCGTTATCCTGTCTTACCCTTCTATCTTACTTACCTTTGTCATTTTCTATCTCTTTATCCCCCTCCCACCCCACCATAATTTTGTTTACGCTTCATGCTGTCTCTCTATTTATTTTTTTTTTATAAGCCCCTATCTCTTCCCACCCACCCCCCTCCCCCCCTTCCTCAAACCCCCTCCCCAGCCGCCTGCCCGTCCAATTATGTCTTTTTTCTTTAATCCACGCTCCCTGAGTTTCATATCATTCTATTGCTCAACGATAGTTTAATATTGCCATTAATGGTATGTTAGGTTACTTAATTATGTTAGGGATGGATTGACTCTTAGTATACCTTTCCTTATTACCTTTTTGTCTGATTCTTCCTCCGCAACTTATTCCACAACAAAAACACAACAGTCCCCCCCCCCCCCCCCCCCCCCCCCCCCCCCCCGCGCGCTCCCTCTGCTCTCTCTCCCTCTCTCTCTCTCTTCTTTCTCTGTCTCTTTCTCCCCCCCCCCCCCCCCCCTCTCTCTCTCTCTCTCTCTCTCTCTCGTTATCTCTCTGCACCACAATTCTATTTTTCTTGATCTGTCCACTTTTCTTCCTCTTCTTCCTCCTCCTTTCCTCCTCCTTTCCTCCTCCTCTTCCTCTCTCTCTCCTCTCTCTCTTCTCTCTCTCTCTCTCTCTCTCTCTCTCTCTCCCTCTCTCTCTCCCCCCCCTCTCTCTCAACTCGGCCATTTTTTTTTCCCCTAAAACAATCGACAGTCAATACGTGCAAATGCCTGAGTGGGAATTATTGAAGAACTGTCTGTCAAATACTTCATCAGAAATGTCATTTTCAAATACTTCATCAGAATGTCTCTCATGTTCTCTCTCTCTCTCTCTCTCTCTCTCTCTCTCTCTCTTTGCTCCACCTCATCCCCCCTCCCCCCCTCCTCTATTCTTCTCTCTTTCAGTCTTTATCTCTGTCTCTCATTCTCGAGTCCTCTCACTCCCGGCCTCCGTCTCTTGATTTACAACCCCCCCCCCCCCCTCCACATTCTCCCCCCCCCCTCATTCGTTTCCTCCTTCTCGCCTTCTGTGTTTTTCTACCCCTCTCCCAGTATCTCGTCCGTCTCCCGAGTAAGTGAAGGTCAGTCTGGTGCATCAGGTTACATCACAGGCGCCTGAAAAAAGATGTCCGAAGGTTCCCCTGTTCCTCCCCCAAACCAATATACTGCAGTTGATCGATTGGCGTTTGACACAGATACAGCATGGTTTACTCATGCCTTCAGCAACTATGAAGTCAAATACTGATGAAAGATTTTGTTCCCTCGAGAACAGTATTGGACGCTTTTTTACAGAAGTTAATAAACGGAAAGATACCGTTGTCAATAGCGCTGAAGACATCAGTGAACTAAAAGAAGACGGTGCGAACATTTTGGACACACTAGAGCATCTAGAAAGAAAGAAGCTGGAATCCGCCGATCAAGAGGCAAAGGCATGTAATTTGCGATTCATCAATGTTGAAGAAACAGACTGGGAGGATGAATACATAACTTCACAAACAGTAATCAGTGTGTTGAACGACCATGCACATTCACCTGCCTGGCGTCAAGATGATATTGTCAGAGCCTTCCGTATGGGCAGGCCTCGTCCACACAGTGGTGATCCCTGGCCCATTCTTGTCCAGTTCTGTCGATGGTCGGACAAGATGGCAGTGCTTGGTGACAAAGACCTCAGAGACAACCTGAGAGAAAGTGGCATACGAGTGGCCTCCGGCCTGACTACTTGACAAAGGGAGATGGTAGAGTTCCTTCGTGGACTCGGCAAGATCGCCTACATTCACAACGGCAAACTATATGTTAAGGACAGACGGCAAGATGCTTCCTCTAGGGACGTCAGAAATGAATGGCGCAATACTTCTGTTTCCAGAGGAACTGAGGAAGACTGTCCCCTCATGCAGAACAGCTACAGAAATGGCTACAGCAAAAACAGCGAAGGCACACACAACAGGTTCAAGTCTTCGCTTAATCAGCAAGATTCCTACCTACGAAAACAAAGACGTCAAGGAACATCGCTCAGGCATCAGACATTCCGGCGCAGATGGAGTGGCAGTCCGAGAGGAGAGAAGAACTCTCGAATCTGGAATCCAGATACACTTACCTCTATACCAGTTGTTCCAGGAACACGGTCCCACAGTGATGTTACAAAACAGTGTAGACCACGACATGAACGCAAACTTTAGAACACAAAGGACTGTTATGGTGAAAGACTACTCCAAAAGAACTAAAACTTCAAGACCGACTTCATCAAAACTGTGTGAAGAGGGGTCCAGTGATGGCAAAAGTCAGCTGACGTCTGTGAGGGACGAAGTGTCAACAGATTCTAATGTGTGTGTGGTAACAGTCCCACAGACGTGATTCACAGTTCTGAAGACAACATTCAGGAAACGCTGACTGGCCAGGACAGTGTCAGGGTGATGGAAAAGAGACGTAGTCTCGGCGATATTAGTCTTGACAGGAATATTACAGAAACTAGCGACAAAAGTGACGATGACACAGGTACTGATATGGATGCTGGATATGACCCCAAAGAGTTGGCTGCTGAAAAAGAGGCGTGCAGCCATTGCCCGACGCAGGATGACGCACCAAGGGGAAGAAATACAATGGATAATTTTGCACAAATTGTTCACCAACCGGATGTGGACACAGACAATGTTAGACAAGACGTGATTGACATTACAGGCCACCAGAATATGCTCGGACAAGATATGACTACCGACATACCACCTGACAAACAAAACAGCAGACCCGTTGATAATGTGGTCAACGACGTAACGAGCAAAGACAAACAGATACAACCTCCAGCTCGTGATGTACGTTCAAAACGCAATGCTTCTGCCTCAAGAGTAGGCAACAATACTAGCAAAACGACTCCAGAGAGATCCAACAGCCAAAGTAGTAATGTGGATTCTTTTAGAAAAGTTCAGTCAGGTGACCAGACAAAAATCAAAGACAGGCCTTCGCGGGCTAGACCAAAGACCAAAGTCGGTGCAGAAACATCAGGTGCACAAAAATAGTGATTCGGCCAGGCACAATACCAGTTAACCAATCATCAAAGACTCAGGAACATAGAGTCACAGGTGCTGCAAATCAAGCACATGGTGAACTATTAAGTCCCAGCACAAGTTCTTTTGTAAATAGTGTAGATAACACAGAAGTTAAATTCCTATGTTACAATGTTAATGGGCTTCTACAAAAATTGGACAACTCCCATTTAATTAATTTCATCATTTCCCATGATTTCGTCTGCCTAACTGAGACTTTTATAGCTTATGACTTTGAATCATCTCTTTTCAAGGACTTTATTATATCCACATCCAGAACTCAAAAATTTGTCTCGCCAAGGGAGATACTCGGGAGGTGTTATTGTTATGATCAAGAAATGTTTTTGCTGATCCGCCGTGGCGAACTGGTTAGCGTCGCGGACTTCCGGCTGGGAGGTCGGGGGTTCGAATCCCATCAGAGTCATGTGGGTTTTTCTGCCCCGACCGGCTCCTACCAGAGTTGAGTTTGCTGCGGACTCAGTTGGGAAGACTGGGACCACACAGTCGAGTTTTATCCACTTAATGGATGCGTTTCTGAGAGTGTTGCTCAAATTTCTTGACCAACACACTGCAGGTGCCTGTATCTCTCGGGCCTGGTTGACGACGCCGGGATATATTATGAAAGGAAGCGTAGAGTACAGCCCTGTCATGTAGTCTCAGACCGAAATGGAAAGCCGTAGAATCATCTTAATCATCCTCATTCTCATCGATCAGCATTCAAAAAAAAAATGTTTTGCTGATTATGTTGAACGGATTGAAGTGAAAGTCAAAAACACTGTTGTTGTGAAGCTAAAGAAGGACTTGTTTTCTACAGAAAAAGGTAACATGTTAATATGTTCTTATATACCCCCGAATGATTCACCATACTGGAATTTCAACAGGACGGACATGGCGTGATATTGTTAGAGGAGTGTGTAATTGATTTGCATGAATTATATGGTGACTTTTCCATATTTGTAACTGGAGATTTGAATGCAAGAACTTCATCCTAAAATTACAATTTTCATGGAGATGACCTTGACTTTGATGAGACAGAATTTCCAGATAACAGTTTCCAAAAGCGGTCTCAAGATAAACAAAAGAATTCTTTTGGAGAGCAATTAATTGAGTTATGTAACATGTTTGAATGTATCATTTTAAATGGACTTTACCAGAAAGACTTTGACGATAGCTGCACGTACATTGGATCTTCTGGAGTAGGTACGGTCAATATTTTATTGTATCCTATGACTTATTTCGTCGTCGCTCAATATTGTATCTCTAGATGTTGAAAGCTTAACTGAATCTGACCATCTCCCAGTGGTTGTGAAGATGAAGAGGGATAACAACATTCAGGAGAATACCGAAAAATCAAAAACCAAATCGCCGTATAATTTCAGAAAACATCATTTGGAATGAAAATGCGAAGGTGGTTTTATAAAACTGTTGGAAACTTATGATATTCAAACCGACTAATGCTGGCTATGCAAACCTTGGATATAGACGTAGACAGCGCTCTTGGCATTTTTGTGAAATGTTTAAAAGATGCCAGTCAATGCATGTTAAAATCATTCAAGGTCAATGGAAATAAAAGGTCAGAATGGTTTGATGAAAAGTGTAAGGCAGCAAAAAAGGAAAGTAGGAGTAAATTAAACTATACTACTGGCAAAAAGTTAAGGGCATTGCCAACGCTGTCTCCCAGACCAAAACACTACAGCCAATGTTAAGAAGAACGGACGCAAAAAATCTTCCAAATTTTTTCAAGAACAAATTCATTGGACCATTGCACGAAATCAACAAATCAAACGCGGACAGCGGGCTGTAATGTCAATCACCCCTTCCTCAGGATCGTCACATAAGCCACAACTGAAAACTGCACCATTCAGTACCGAGTGTAGCCACCGTTTGCCGCCAGGCAAGCGGCACAACGTCGACGCATGGAGTCCACCAGTGTCCGAAGAGAGTGTCCCGCAGTATGGCCTGCCACTCCTGCTGCAGAAAGAGAGTGAGCTGGGCCACGTCAACAGGCGGGGGTGGTTGTGGGGCTACCCACCGTCCAAGGACATCCCAGAGGTGCTCAATTGGAGCCAGATCGGGTGAGCGAGATGGCCACTGCATCCAGATGATCCCCTCTTGCTGCAGATGATCGTCATGACACGGGCTCGGTGTGGACGGGCGTTGTCGTCTTGGAAAACAGCAGCGTTACCCATGGCTGAAGGGTGGGCTGGATCAGGGCCTCACAATCTCGTCACGTACCGCACCCCTGTCAGCATGCCTTGAATGACGTACAGGGGAGTTCTGTCTTGACGACTGAAGCCACCCCAGACATCACAGAACCCCCTCCGTAACGATCCACCTCACGAACTGTGGCGTCAGCAAAACGTTCTCCTGGCCTTCGCCACACTCGGGTCCTGCCTTCATTGAATGCCAGGTGAAGCGGGACTCATCTGTGAACAGCACTCGAGACCATTGCTGCCTCGTCCAGCGAACGTGATGATGACACCAGTCCGCCCATGCTCGGCAGGAGCTGGAGTAAGTGGTACTCGGACTTCTGGTCTCCGGGATGACAGCCCAAACTCGTGCAAACGGTTACAAACTGTCCTTCTACTGACATTGACATTTACAGCCTGCAGGAGCTCACGCCTTAAGGTGGATGAGGTGACAGTCAGACTGCGTAGGGCACACAGCAGGAGGAATCGGTCATCATGTCCATCGATACACCGAGGACGACCTGATCGTGGCCGATCCTGCACGCTGCCAGTGGCCTGAAATCTCTCTACAAGACGTTAGATGGTGGAATGGGACACGTTCAGACACCTAGCCACCTCGCGGCCAGAACTCCCTTCGTCAACCAACGCTAAGGCACGTCCACGATCGGCAGGGTCCAGTCTTTGCCTTTGTGCCATGCTTTTTGGGCTGGCGTAGACGACCGTTCTGTTTACAGATTTGTGGCCAACGGCGTCTGATCTGTGTTCATGAACGAGGTGCCATGCACGTGCATCATGATTGACCACGAGCATTTCGCCCTTTTTTTCAAACTCATATGCTCCCACAGCCACCCGTTTTACCGGTTTTACGTGGTTTCCGCACGTGCAGCTTGTACCGCAGTGGGTTTTTAGGTGTTGTGATCTGTTAAGGAACATCTGTTCAATATGTCTAACCAAGTTTGGGTCATTGTGACTTCGTTTCAAGCCTATCATTTACACACTCAGACACTAACGTCAAAAAGACAGGTAGCCCTTAACTTTTTGCCAGTAGTATATTTCAGAAGAACTCAAAAAGAAAAAGACAGAATACCGTACGTAAAAGCAAGAAGAGAGCTACAGATACTTACTAAAAGTGAAAAGACAAGCGTTTAGAAAACAGCAAGCAGATATGTTAGCGAATGAAACTGGCAACTCGTCGCAATTTTGGAGAAATTTAAAGGAAAATGGGATGCTGGCAGAATGATAAAAATGATAGCAATATCTGCATAGATGACTGGTTCAAGCATTTCAAGAGTGATTTTCAAAACAGCGCGGCAAAGAATACGATGAGCAGTTTGATATTGAAATCGATCTGTCCGAAGAATCGGACCATGTTTTGAATCAGTTTTTTCAGAGGATGAAGTCATTTAAGCTATTTCTAAACTTAAGAAAATAAAGCTAGTTGAATAGACGATGTTTCTGCAGAAATGTTAAAACTGGAGGTTAAGCTGTAAATAAATTTCTGACAAAACTGTTTAATACCGTTTTTGATAAAGGAGTTTATCTTCGTGAGTGGAGGAAATCTGTTATCATACCAGTATTTAAGAAAAGCAACCCCGATAATACTGATAATTATAGAGGAGTATCTTTGCTGATCATCATATCTAAGTGTTATACATCAATATTAAACACAAGACTGTACACCTGGTTAGAAAACAATAACTTTATTTCAGAAAATCGGGCAGGATTTCGAAGAAACCACTCTACTGTTGATTATATTTTTACAGTGTATGCTGCTATCCAGAAATGTGTGAATGAAAAAGGTACAAAACTATATGTTCCTTTCGTTGATTTTAGAAAGACTTTCGACTCTGTGCGTCATCACAAACTTTGGAATGTATAAAAAAAGCAAAATGTGAAAGGAAATTTTTGGCGTCTCTCAAAGCAATGTACAATTCATTATTGTTGTGTGTTCGATCAAATCATGAATTTCTTAAATGTTTGATTGCCCAGTAGGAGTGAGACAAGGATGTGTTTTGAGCCCTACATTATTTCAATGTTTATTAACCAGTTGGCAACTCGCATAGAAGAAAGGGTAAACATGGCGTGCAGCTGTTACCGGTTTATTATGGAGTTATTTATATTGTTCGCAGATGATGTTGTACTGTTATCAACTTCCCCAACTGGTCTGCAGAATCAACTGAATATTTTGCACACATGTTGCAACAACATGAAGTTATATGTAAACATCGAAAAAAAAAAAAAAAGTTATGGTATTCAGAAAAGGGGATTCCTGGGAAGGCATGAAAAATGGTTCTATGATGGTACAAGACTAGAGGTGGTAAATAGTTATTGTCATTTAGGGATTAATTTCACAACTATGATTAGTGCTAGAAAAGGCACAATGCATTTGGCAACAAAAGGAAAGAAAGCCGTTTTACATCTGTGCAGGGTTTTCCAAACGTATAAGGAAATGAGTTCAGTTACCTTTTTAATTTTTTATGTAAAAATTTAGCCATTACTATTATACCCATAAGAAGTATGGGGGTTAAATAGATTGGATCATATAGAAAAAAGTACATCTAATGGCATGTAAGAGGTTTATGGGTGTTCCAAGTAGAACTCCTAATAAGATGGTATATGGAGATCTGGGAAGATACCCTCTGTATGTTAATTCTAACGTTGCATGTTTAAGATTTTGGTTTAAATTGTTGCATATGGATGTTGAAAGACTGCCACATAAAGCTTACATGATGTTTCTTGAATTAGACAGAGCTGGCAAAAACTGTTGGGTTTCAAAGGTAAGAAAAACTTTGTATGAAACGGGGTTCAGTATTGTTTGGTTGCAACAAGGAGTTGGTGATGTTAACAGTTTTTGAACTTGTTTAAACAAAGAATTGTCGATCTCTTTATTCAAGAGTGGGACGCAACTAACAGAGATCTGGACAGATACAGCACTTACAGTGCATTTAAAACTGTTTTTTGAAAAGAAAGGTACGCTTGTGACATGGATATCTATTGTTTTTTTCGTGTAGCCTTTTCTCAGTTAAGATTTAACGTGCTTCCTCTGAATAATAATGTGCATCGGTACAGTGAGCCTGTCGAAGATAAAAATTGTTTATTTTTTGTGCGGGTCAAGTTGAAAATGAGTATCATTTCTTATTTGATTGTTGCCTGTATATAGACCTTCGAGCTAAATTTCTAAGGGAATCAATGAAAGTGCCTGTAAATGTTCTGTTGAAAGCGACAAGTATGAATCATAGGCACAATGTTTCAAGATATGTGTTCCATGCGATTAACAAAATAAAAAAGGTTATATTTTAGACGAAAATGACTGGCTGATTCTTATGGCTCGATAACTTTGATACTTTATTTTGTGCTTCATGATATATAGATCTTCATCATTCACTCATGTAGCGTAGCTTTGTTTGCTAAGATACGTTAATTTAGAATTTCTACTACACATTTATGTTTAGAAGAGATTGTCAATATTGTGGAATGTGAAACTGTGCAATATATTTATCTTTTCGCCTCCTCCCTTCATCCCCCACCCCCACCCACTCCCTATTCCTTGCTGGCCCCATCTCCTTGACTCCCTTCCCCAGGCCCACCCACTGCCATTTCCATTTGGTACTCCATGTCTTGTGGCCAAAGGCCGACGTACATTAAAATTCTGAGTTCTCCGTCTCTCCCACTGCCCCCTCATTTCCCGCCCCTCCCCCCCCCCCCCCCCCCCCCCCCCCCTCCTCCTCCTCCTCTACCTTTTTCACTCACTCTTTTTCTACCCCTCTCTCTCTCTTTCTTCCTCTCTCTCTCACACTTCTTTACCCTCCCCCCCCCCCCCCCCCCCCCCTTGACCTCCTCTCCTCTCTCTCTCTCTCTCTTGCTCTACCTCATTCTATTCCTTTCCCCTCATTTCTCTGAAAAGGTACCGGCACCATTTTGGGTCCCTTTCCCAGTGATCCCATTGCCCATGTGTCTCCTCTTACCTCGTCTTCCCAGATTTCATAGTTCATCCCTATCCCCCCACCTCCCGGATTTCTCTTCTCCCCCCACCCCCCCCCCCCGCCTTCCTCCACTCTCCAACCCCCTCCTTCTCCTCCTCTCCCTCTCATGCCCACTGTACCTCTTATCTTAAATGCAATTTTAATAATCTTCATGTAAATTTTAGTCCAGTTATGTGGTATGTGTTTGTTTAAGCCCTCCATGTAAGCCTTGAAGTAAAGGCGAAAGCTTGGAAGAAATGAAGAGTTGTGGAGTGGGAATGGAAGTGCGGATTTTATTACTTCTTGTATATATATATATATATATATATATATATATATATATATATATATATATATATATATATAAGTTGTCAACACCGCCCATGGAGGTCATTTTTTATCCAAGCTTTCGCCAAAAGGCTTCTTCGGGAACCGATGCTACTTACATCTCTCTCTCTCTCTCTCTCTCTCTCTCTATATATATATATATATATATATAGAGAGAGAGAGAGAGAGAGAGAGAGAGAGAGAGAGAGAGAGAGAGAGAGCTAAACTTAAAAGGTAAAACATGCAGTGTACACAAATGTAATTAAAAGCATAAGCAAGACTTACCTTGGTAAGGTAAAGGCAGTGCTGGACTCCATAGAGGATGGTTTACTGATACAGAGGGAGATTTGAGAACCGCGCGCATGCGTAAGACCGACATACTTCAGAGTGAGAAATACACCATCTATATCAACATGATCTAAAATCTTTTGTTAACAATAATGTTACATGCATCTGTCTCAATCTTCAAGTCCACTTATTTTACCAGTACTATAGTTAATAACTGTAATTTTCTCTTTCACTTCAATCATTTTTATATACAAGCAAAATGCAGCCTATTTTGATTTGATGAAATAATACCTTCTAAACTGGGTTGGGGGGTGGGCATAAAATATTCAATGTACAGTTCTGAACACATTAATAAAAATGTCACCTCATTTACCACTTTCTTGAACACACACACACACACACACACACACACACACACACACACACACACACACTTTTTTTTTTTTTTTTTTTTTTTTTTTTTTTTTTTTTTTTTTTTTTAAAAGTTATATGGCACTTTGATTTTTGGAATTTCATTCAAAATTTCCGTTCAGGTAACCTTTTTCAAATTCAAAAGGTAAATATGATCACAAATACACTGAGTATTGTTCACATGCAATTTGTACCACACAAACTTTTCAATAGACTAGAAAAGATAGATGTATACTAGACAGAAATGCTGAAAAAATGCTGAAAAATGAAATTTTTCAATAAATGTTTGATCTGTACATTATGACTATTACTATATAATACAGCATGGTAAAGCACTATGTTTGATCATCAGTCTGCACATAGCATGAAAGTCTATTTCACTTCATTCCTTCCTATAGGAGTATCTTTCAATTTTGTTTATGGCAAAGAGTCCACCTTTTTTGATTCACCGTAGACAGGACGGAAATGAAACTTTCTGAAGGTAGACTCATTTGACCATCCAGCTTTCTTCAAAATGACATCAAATGAAACGCCAGATTTTACCATCGCTGAAGCAGCAGCTCGTCTGAAGCTGTGTGGAGCAAAATCTTGAATTCCAGCAACCCTGAGTACACACTTCATCCACCTGCTCACTGTGTCATGAGAAACTGGGTTTGTCGAAACAAATGATAATAATAGTTGTTCTTTGTCTCCCCTGACCTGTTCAGTTTTTGCTATATAATCTTTCATTGCCTGCACAACACACAAGTTTTGTCTTAAAATGTTTTGAGTTCTAATGCATTCTGGTGATGTTCTTTCCTTGTATGTTTCAGTTTTTCTTCTACCAAAATAACACATCCCTGATCACTGAACTTCAACCACTGCAGTTTTATCAAGTGAATTATTTGAAATCTCTGTGCTGTTGTTAACAGCAAAAGTGCACACAGTTTGAATGTCAGTTCCTGAAATACTAAGTATTAAATTGGCTTTTTTTCTGCTTGAAATAATGTAATAAAATGTTCACATGCCATGTTTTAACATACTTTGGTGCTAGTGTTCTCAATTCAAAAACACCTTTCATAACTCTAATTACAGAGAGGTGTGAACCTATTCACCAGCCTTCTTCTGTTTTCACAACTGCTGATACTGCACTATGGGCTGTGTTTGTAACACTCGAACCCAAACCATCTGTGTATAACTGAGTTAAAAATTCTAAAACTACTGCTACAGAGGTCTGAAAAGGATCACTTTTCCTTGCAAGACAAAACTTTTTCCAAATTTTCAAAGTATGTTGCATACTGTTTCTGTGTTGATTCTCTCCATGAAGCGCACATGATCTTGCAAGTTTCTCCATGTATTCCCTATGTTTCGATGGATTCCCTGAGAGTCTGGCTGCAACTAACTGCAACTTTCTGTGAAAGGGATGTGACTGACTTGAATGAGGTACTGCAGCACAGATTTTCCTTTTGGTAGAAGACATGGCTGTTGAATCAACATGCCTGGCATCTGAGGAAATCAGCAGGCTGTTGGCCATAATCGTAGAATTAATCATCCTTCTGCCTCTTCCTTCTCCAGCTTTTTCAATACCTTCTGGATCTGGCTGAAAGGTGGAACAGATAAATGAGACTCTTCAGTTTATCTTCCTCTAGCTTTCCCCTTGCCATTTCATTCAGAGTGCTTGTCAAGGCCTCATGTGGCAGTGGAGGTCCCACTTTTTCTTCATTTTTGTACTCCTGCTCTATCTCTTTCAGAGTAAGCGCATCAGAAGAGTCATCATTGACATTTTGTGATTTTGCTGATTTTTCTGGATTTTTATAATATTCTGGCTTTCGCTGTCAAAATCTTCATCAGCCTTCTCTTTTTTATTCTTGGGGGCGTCCTCAAAGAACCGACCCCCCATCTCAGACCCACCGGCATGATCCTGATCTCGATGTCTTCAATTATTTCGTCTGCTAGATCGATGCATTCTGAATCGGTGCGAGTCCGTTTCAAACCATTTTCCTTTCTCCAGTTTCCGATAAATACCATAAATTGCTGTTGTGTTGCCCGCATTTCATCCCATTCAGCCTAGGGAATGGCAACCGATTCTACTTTTCCTCCCCCTTCCATTAGGAGCTCTTCTTCGTCATGAAAAAACTTCTGACGACGAAGGCGATCTCGCCATATCGAGCGAAACCACGTCGTGAAATTACTGTGTCCCTTTTGATAAACTTAACGATGCACCCTTACGTGCTAAGTGATTTATATTAGAGCTTATTTGACCTTCTGGAAATGTCTGACGGTGTAGGATTTTTTTATTTACTCACTCAGACCTTAGAAAGAAAATATCGCACGGTGGCCAGAAGCATTTGCGATATGACGGTCTTACGCATGCGCGGCTCTCATATCTTCCGGAATATCTGTAAACCATACAAAATGGAATCCAATGTTTTGAGCGGCTGCTCTTTATCAAGGACGACAGACCGTGTAATCATGTCAAAATTTTAATTTAATTTAATGGTGGGCTAGGTCGGGACTTAGTGGTTTACCTGGCACTTAGGAGGGATATTCTTTTGTTTTGTCCACTAAGATAGGTAGTTCTGGATAAACCTATCTTCTTTGTCCCCTCTTACCTTCCATGCTCTCGGTCTATACTCCCTCTTCTTGCTTAGGGCCCTTCCCCACTAGGTCGTGTGAATGAGTGTGTGTATATTTGTGTAGTAAAGTTGTGTATTGTCATTCTTGCCTTACGTGGTTTGGTGGTGTGCACAATGGAGTCTTTGCCTTGCCGCACACGTACAGCACAGAATCCCAGTCAGGAGAGTTCCCCCCTCCCCCCCCCCCCCCCCCCCTGAAGCCATGGTGGAGATGCGGGGAAGTGTGTGTGTGTGTGTGTGTGCGATAGGATAGAGGCAGCGCTTCAGTCTCACTACCACCAGACTCCGAGGAGTCTGTCTGTCCCTCCATGTTTTTGGTAAAGCGGGAGGTTGGCTGATCGGTTCCAGAGTAGCAGGGAACCCACTGGAGCGGGCGGGTTTGTGGGGTGTCGCCGGGTTAAGGGTTCTGCGCATCTTGGTCGGACCATCAGCGCAGCTGTTCCGCGCTCGACTCCGTGTTTGTTTTCGTGGCATCAAATTTTCTTTTGACTAGTCCCGCAGTTGTTCGAATTAATTCCCCTATCCCTTATTACCTTTAGTTAGCATGGATACTTGGGTGGAGTAAAAAGGGGTGGAAATTAAGTTTCAACATTAGGTCTTGTTTGTATAGAGTCATCGAGATCAGCGTTTGTGCTGATTTAGTTATTTGGAGTTTGACTGCACTTTGGCTGTACCCATGTCGCCGACTGGTGTAGTACGGTAAACGTAGGCAGGCTGTCCACACGATTTTGCCCTTTGCCTCTGAAGCAAAAACCTTTGGTATACACCAAACTTTCATTTCATCTCTCTCTCTCTCTCTCTCTCTCTCTCTCTCTCTCTCTCTCTCTCTCTCTCCGGCTGTCTTCTACATTCATGAATACGAAGATGCATTCCTTTGAGTCCCATTCCACTATTTCAAGGTTTGTTTCCTTTTTTTAACTCTGAAACGGAATCGTTCTGTTCTCTTTCAGGTCGTCGATATCTTCTCTAATGTCCACAACAAACTCGAATTTGCCACAGTCATTTCAGATTCAATTTAAATTGCTGTGAAATTTTGCAATTTTACACAAAAATGGGGGGCATCTGGTTACGAGCCAATCAATAAACATAGTGTTAATGTTGGGTTGCTGCGCCGGGTGTGTGACATTCTGTCAGGCGCCTGTACTCTTTTGGGCCGTCTGCGCTACACCCCGTCATGAATGCTGTTTAAACAAGAGCCAGTGCACAAAGGCACAGCACACCTGAACTGACACCCACCCGCAGGCATTTCTATCATACCGCTGGCGACTGTGCACAAGGGAACTGTGCTCTTTGGTTGACACTGCCAAGAAAATTTTTAGTCTTTAGTCTTCTTATTACTTAAGCAATGATTCCAGTCCAAACGTTTTTGACCAATTATACGATAACTGATTTGTGTACGTACCCACCACTACATCACATTCAAAGCTTTGTTGGGAGCTCTGTAGACATCGCAGTTTTAATAGCAAATGGAGACCAGTTTGCACACATCCACTCTAACAAGCCATGACAGCCAAGAGAGAGAGAGAGAGAGAGAGACAGAGAGATACAGACAGACAGACTGACTCTGACTGACTGACATACAGACAGACAGACAGACTGACTCTGACTGACTGACAAACAGACAGACTGACTCTGACTGACAGAAAGACAGACAGAGGCGATCCACCACCTTTGACGTCACAGTGGCACTCTGAAGCAGATCTGCGGGCCACAGCAGTTGCACGCCCACAGTAACTGCTGTCAGACTCATGGTCACCCGACCTCCTGCGTCAAATGACGCGTCCAGATTGTTGACCTCTTGGAACACGTAACGGCGAATGGCATTGTAAGCCAGGGCTAGCACCACGGAGAAGCCAAACCGAAGCCCAGCAAGAGGAGCAGGGCGGCTTCATACTTCTCCACTTCTTGAGACACTGACCTGGACAGACGCAGAGAAAAAGCGCTTTTTAGTAACATAGCATCACTATCCTTCAGATCACAGTCCGCTGTCTTCCTTGGTTTTTTTTTATGTTTTCCCCAGGAGAGCGTGATTTTACCACTGCAGTTTTATTCTCTTTCTTTTCATTTTTCATTCAATTGTTTTAAGGGTTCGTGTGTACGTCCAGTCCCTGAGATTTTTGTCAGGGCGAATTCTGTCTACGTTTCATTTCTGTGTGGAAAGTATATCACACGAAAAAGGACGTCAAGAGATGGCCTGCAGGATTTAACAACGGAGCCAGTTCGTAGCACAAGAATTCATCTTCCCCGTCTGGTCTGTTCCTACCGACCCTTCCTAGGTTGATATACAATGGCGACAGAAGCGGCTGTCGTGGAGTCTCCTGTGCTGACATTTTCCAGAATTCACACCAACCCTCTTGCTCTGTAACTTTGCCGGCACCGAGTTTGTTATCCCACGGAGGAATACTGCACATCGACCGTGCACACCGTGCGGCACAGACAGCGTGTCAGTGACAGTAATTTCTAATCTAGACCTGTTATCTGACACAGATGTTAAAAAGCTATGTGTTAATGAAGATAATGTTGATAACTGTGGTGCATTTTGTGAAAATGATTCGTCTGCAGCTGAATCTATTCAAATAATTCAAACATGCATTGCAGCCGCAAATCAGTGTGATACAGACAGTTGTAGGAATTATGCAGATACCACTGGTGTTACAGCACAGACACCCCATGCAGAAAACATCACAGTCTCAGAGACCTAATGGCGTGCTTGGAAGAAACGGCAAGGAGCGTGAATGACCGCCTGTCGGAATTGCAAGAAGAGGTGAAAGGCAGCACTACATGCAGCGAAGAGGTGGAAAACCGAAATCCAGACAATCCTTCGTGATTATTGCATTGTAACTGATGAACATCTGGAAACTGACAGTTACCTGTGCTGTCATTGTATTTACGGTCTATACAATTCCGTGATGTGGGATCCAATCGCGAAGCGCTTTCTTGTCACTATGGTGATGTTTATTTATAATTTTTGCGTTTGTACAGTCCCCCAGCCCCATCGTCTCCTAATTTTGTGAATGGGCTTGTCAAGCTTAACACAATAAACCATCATTCATTCTCTCTGTGTGTATGTGTGTGCATGCACTTGGGTTCGTTATTTTCCCCATTTGAGTAAATCATGGAAAGAACAGCAAGGTAGGCATATTCCTGGAGATTCTAGATGCTGGTTACCCCTAGAAAACGAAGCAAAGCAAAGCAAAAAAAACAAACAAGAAGGGACTGTCATCAATCATTTCTTCGTTACTTGTCATTGTGTGTGTTCGTGGCACGAGAGTCAAATCGATTGTTTGGTATTATCGTTTTCACAGAAACAATAATCATATAACGGGCTTGAAACTATATTCGAGAGAGAGCATAACGGTCTGAAACGTTCACCAAAAACACGGGCACAAACTGAATCGAAAACGGCCCGAACTACGAGTTTGTACACGTCACTGGGCCAGGAGAAGTAACTAGAACACACTCTGACGCTTAAATGTTCAACAGCTTGACAAAAGACCTTTGTATTTCAGTAAGGTGTCTCTTGCCACACTATATTGTCTATTGCTAAACTGTATTGTCTATTGCCCCACTATGTTATCTATTGCCACACTATATTGTCTACTGCCCCACTATGTTGTCTATTGCCACACTATTGTCACACTATATTGTCTATTGCTGCACTATACTGTCTATTGCCATACTATATTGTCTATTGCCCCACGACGTTTGTTCTGTATTGCGCGATAACTGTATAGCATTATAACAGCTCTTTCTTCATTTGTAAACAAGATGAAATAGTTGATAGCTTTTTTCAAAAATTGTATTTGCATTGAATTGATTGAGGCTAGCTTCAGTACTTAGGCTGAAATCTTGGTGTTTTGGTCTTTGGTTAGGAAAGAAAGGCTAGGTATGGTCGTCAGTGTCAAAGCTGTGTGAATATTGTGCGACTTTCTTTGTTCTTTGTATTTATTTGGATAGTATTTCTGGTTTGTTTGAATCTTTTTTCTGCACAAAACATTAATGGAATCTCTCTTTCACAAAAAAACCACACACACACACACACACCCACCACACCGCTGTCCCTCTACCCCCGCCTCCGCTCCCTCTACCACCTCCATCACCAGCCACCACTACCGCCACCACCTCCCCAGAACGCAAACACATAGCACCCAGATTCTGACTGAGAAAGAACTTGAGACCTGTTGTCCAACAGGAAGTAATCCCACCAGCTTTTCCCCCACGTTGTTGTGCCGACGTCGGTGGAGGTAGCGGACAGCAGAATGGATGGCATGGTCGTGGGCAACGCTGGACTGCTTTTCCTGACATGTCGTCGACAATACATGGACGTGAACTGGATCAACTGAGCTGGAGTCACAGTACCTCTGACCCTCACAAATGTATGTGACTGAGAGCTGAGTGCTTCGTGCTGAATGCTGATGTTTGACTTCATGTTTGTGCTGTATTTGCTTCTGGTAAATATTAATATCTGAAAAGTTTGTTCTTCCTTAGCTTTCTTTCCTTTTCTTAGTGGGTCAAGAGAGAAGGAGAGGGTGTTTTTTTTCCAGGAGCTAGATAGTTTAGCATGATTATTTGTGTTTTGTTGCGTGAAAGCGAACGAAAAAAGGTTGAAGCTATATATAATTTATTCTTGTACGCGCGTCTTTTCCCAGTTAAGTAAGGTAGCTGCAAGGTACACTCTTCGGGCACGGTGTTACACGGTGTTACAGCTTCAGTGGTCTGTCCTACGCACTGTATAACATGTCTGGTTTTCCCCACCCTTCAGGCTTCAGCTGGCTTTGCTCTAGGGCTGGAGTGAGCGGGATTTGGATGAAAATCAATTTTTAAAAAATATTGGGAATGAACAGTTGTGAGTTGTTTGAAGATTATTTGTTTAGAGTAGATGTTGGCTATAAGAAATAAAGCATAAGACACTTTATTATGTCATCCTTTAGTTCCCAGGAGAAGTTTTGTGTGGGTGCACCTAAATAAATCCAAGTGTAACGGGCTTAAAACTGTAATCAATCAGCTCACCCACTTCCACTCAGATTCGCAATCACAAGTCCACAAGGTAAGCAACACACTCCGTGAATAATCACAATGGTGAAACAAACTCGTCTGAAGACACAAAGATAAGATCAACATTTTTTTTAAGTTCTCGGGTTGATAAAGTGAAAATCTAACACGGAGGACCTGAAGCTCCTCTCTAACAATGCCAAGTGTACAACCTTAGAGAAGACATTATAAAACACTGTCTGAAGGAAAAGTAAAGTAAGAATAAAAAAAATGAATATTTAAGAGATGGGTGTCCTAGCCCAATGTGTTGTTTGTAGTTTTCCCTCGCCACCCCCTTCTCATCCGCTCAGATATTAATCCTTCTGATCCCTTCTGTGAAAACATATAATTTCACAAAGCATGCTCGTTTAAACTCTCTCTCTCTCTCTCTCTCTCTCTCTCTCTCTCTCTCTCTCTCTCTCTCTCTCTCACACACACACACACACACACACACACACACACACACACACACACACACACACACACACACACACACACACACACACCACACACACACACACACACACACAGACAGAGAGAGAGAGAGAGAGAGAGAGGGAGATTATATTGAAACGGTAGACAATACAAATTAGGCGCAGTTTTTCAAAAAGTTGAAACATTTCAACATGTCGAAGACCATCTGGCCACATGAAGAAATGCAGGAGCACGCGAGTGAAATCGTAGTTTACGGGAGAAAGAGGTAAAGGTGGGTGTGATGCTTGCACTCAACAACTTCGTCATCGGTGGTTTCCTCCCACAAGAACATCCACAAGGCCACCTGGGTTTCACCAGATCACACAACGGAAAACCAGATTGACCACTCCTGCATCAGCAAGAAATTCAGAAGAGCCATGGATGTGAGGGCAAAGAGAGGAGCAGACGTGGCTTCATACCACCACCTCATTATGACCAGGCTCAAGTCGAAGTTGAAGAATTGGATGACGGCACATGCAGTACGAGCTGTACAACTCTCCTGAGAGATACTAACAAGATCCAACAATATAGAACAACTCTTGGCAACAAGTCTCAAGTACTACACGAACTACTGGAAGAGGAAGACGGTACACTAGAGGACAAATGGAAAGAGATCAAGGAGGCAGCAACATCAACATGCCAGTAAGCGCTCGGCCACAATAAGCACTAGCACATGGAATGGATCGCGGCAGACAGCCTATGCAAGATTTAACAAAGGAAAGAGAAGAAGGCGGCAATCAACAACAGCGAACAAGAGCAGGGAAAGCCAAAGCACAAGCAGAATACACTGAAGCAAGCAAACAAGCAAACAGAGAGCATCAGAGACAGACACGAAGTATGTAGATGACTTAGCAACAGAAGCCGACCAAGCAGAAAACACAGGAAACATGAAAGGACTGTATGACACCACCAAGAAGCTGGCAGGAATGTTCAGGAGGCCAGAACGACCAATAAAGACAGGGAGGGAAAAACAACTCACAGGAGAAGAGCAGCAGAAGAACAGATGGGTTGAGCACTTAGAGGAGCTTTTGAACAGACCATCGCCAGAGAACCCTCCAGACATCGAAGAGGCTGAGTCAGACCTGTCAGACAAAGCCAGGGCAGCGTTCGTACAGCTAGCTACGGAACATCTGGAGCCCAAAGGAACTGTCAATCAACACCAAAGTCAGGCCCTTCAACACGAACATCAAGGCAGTTCTGTTGTACGGAGCGGAGACCTGGAGAACTACAGTCGCCACCACTAAGAAAGTGCAGGTGTTCATCAACAACTGGCTGCGCAAGATCTCCGCATCAGATGGCCGGACACCATTAACAACGAGTTCTGGGAGAGAACAAACCAGCGGCCCCACAGAACAGGAAATCAAGAAATGACGTTGGGGCTGGATTGGATATACACTGCGGAAGCCTGCAAGCAACATTACCAGACAAGCCTAACATGGAATCCGCAAGGAAAGCGAAAGAGAGGTCGGCCAAGGAATACATGGCGCCGGAACCTGGAAGCTGACATCAGGAATATGGGGATGACATGGAACCAGCTGGAATGAGGAGCCCAAGACAGAGACGCCTGGAGGTCTTGGTCGGCGGCATGTACCCAGGGGTAATAGGCGATTGAAAAAAAAAAGGCTGTGCAACAGCTGGTGATAACGTTCCTTAGTCAGGGATGATTAGTAAATCGGCGCCATGCAACAGTGCCAAAAGTTTGATAAACGCGTTAAATCATTTTCGTCAGCAAAAATAAAATTTTCCAATTTTTCGTTTATTGACAAAATAAGCGGGTAAGCCTGTCAGATCCCTTGCTATCTCCACCATCCCAACCCGGAATGTGACCCCAGATAAAGTCAGAGAGCTTCAAAAACAGGATGACACGCTGAGGAAATGCTTTGAAAGTGTCAATGTTTCGCGTGGAGCTTCAAAATGTTCTTTTGTGGTGGAAGATGGT
The DNA here is from genome assembly GCA_016801955.1 of Conus betulinus. Taxonomy (NCBI): domain Eukaryota; kingdom Metazoa; phylum Mollusca; class Gastropoda; order Neogastropoda; family Conidae; genus Conus; species Conus betulinus. The sequence continues at coordinate 10,924 of JADBJO010000651.1, read as the reverse complement.
GTTTTGTACCGAGATTTTAAAGATAAGAACGTTACGCATCAGCTCGATTTTTCCCATTCTCTGAGACTTACCCCACGAAATGTGTCAAATGGTATTTTGGCAGGACAGTGCGGTGTTCGCAAGACTCCAGCACGAGTGCTTTAATGTTTTCTAATGTTTCAGTCTAGCCAATGTGTTTCAGTTTTTTGTTTCTAGCCAATGTTCATTTTGTTCTGGCCAAGTGTTCATTTGCTTCTAGCCAATGTTCATTTTGTTCTGGCCAAGTGTTCATTTGCTTCTAGCCAATGTTCATTTGTTCTGGCCAAGTAGCCAGTGTTCATTTTTACTGGCCAAGTGTTTGGTCAGATTTTTCGAAGTATTATCGCTCCAGAGGTAAGATTACCTGGTATTCCTCCTGGAGAAAAATGAGTGCGATCAGTGAACCTTTACAAAGAGAAGTCATTGACATTTCGTTCCCTAGTCAAACAAATGAGGATACACATTCTTTAGCGAAAGAACAGGTGAAAATGTTCATAAACAGAAATGAACAAAATGCTGGCAAGGACGCCAAAGGTAGTCTTCTCCCCTGGTCAAAAAGTGTTTTATTTAGTGACCTCTCCTGGTGTGTTACCTTCTTTCATCCTTCAACAAATGGTGCCTGCTTTTGCGATTTCTGCTGCCCCTCACAAAGCCTCGGTAGTCTTGCTACAGGATAGAACTCAATTATCTGATGTGAGCAAGATTTCCAGCACAATCAGCGAACTCGCGCACATCTCATCCCGTCCTTCTGCTGCTTGACTTGAAACAAGACTTTACTGTTGTTGTTGTCGTTGTTCTTGTTGCTTGTTTGTTTATTTATTGTATTTATCTTTTGTCAGCTGTACTGGACTTGGAGTAAGTGATGTTCGAGAGAAGAATCTCTTTCTCCACGCTTTGATGTCCCCAAGCTCAAAGCTTTCGTTCATCCAACTGTACTACTCTACCGTTGACCATGATGAGTGCTACGCGATCGTTTGCGGATTTTACAATTTTCCAAGAGGCTAGTTGGACGGACAGTCTTGCAAACCGAATATCACCCTCTCATATTTTTGAAAGCGTTAAAAACAAATAACAAACGACTTCTGCGATGATCTTTGACACCCAGGAGTTTTGTTTCGTCCTACAAAAATACATCGCGCTGAATGTACAAATATGTCTGCAGACACGCCCTCCACTAAATAACCTCTGTGTGTGTGTGTGTGTGTGTGTGTGTGTGTGTGTGTGTGTGTGTGTGTGTGTGTGTGTGATTTATCCATGGACTATTTTGTGACGTCTTGGATTCATGATAAAAAGTTTTTTTTTCTTTCACAACTGCACCTTGGACTTTTCTTGGGCGAAAGACAATGTTATGTGCGCCTGAAGCGTTTCATGGCATGTGGATGATTATTCTTGGTCATGGCTTCGAAGCGCCATTTCTTGATTTCGATTATTCATGAACTGGTATTTTGCATGATTAAGATTGTTGACAAAGTTTGCGTACGATGTATTTTCCTTGTCGAAAACTGCTTGTTACAGAGTTGGTACTCTTTGCCCTACATGAAGTTAAAAAAAAATTGAGGGAAGGGAGTTTTTTTTGTGTTACCCAGGAGGAGGAGGTTGTCAGAACTGTGCCCTAGTTCTTTGTCATTTTTCATGTGGTTATTAAAGGAAAAAATATATCAACAGAAAACAAATAATTTATACAAGATTTTGAAGACAGACGGATTTCAAAGTCTTTTGAATTCTCTTGTGCCTTAGCCCACCTAGTTTTGCAAACTGTGCAGTTTGCAAGCATTGAACGTAGTGAACAAATAACAAGAGGTGATTGGCTTATAGCCTGCAGGACAGTTCATCTGTCTTTTGGAGGACAGATTAGTTTACAGCGTCATACGTTGAGGCGTTGGCGAGGGGCGTGCATTGCTGATTTCCTTTTCAAATGAAATACGAGGTGTCAGTGGTGAATATAAAGTAAAGGCCACGACTGGCCTATGATAGGCGTAGCAAACCTTTAGGTAAGATATGGTGAAAAGAAATGAAAAAACGAAAGACAAAAATCGATATTCTATATATAAAAGTGTTCTAAGAACTGATTTAAATAAGATCATTAACATGTTTTTTTTTTTTTGTTGTTGTTGTTGTTGTTCAGAAACTTCCCAAGATAGGCTAGAAAACATATACGATTTACTCTTTTTTCATGTTCGCTTGTTTGCTTGTTTGTGAACTGAGAGGGACACAGGCACAACTTACATTGTGTAAGTCGACGTGAGATAGCAGAGATTATGAATGTTTTGTTGTTTGTAGGCCAAAACCAGGATAAGAACTGTGTGGAGTTTGAGGGGACAAAAGAATTGTGGTTGCTGAAAAAGAGATTATGTGTGGCTCTGTCTGAAACTAACTGTTTAAAGTAAGTAGGCCTACCTGCGAGTCCATGAGAAATTGATTAAAACCCTAGGGTTTTTTTTTGTTGTTGTTGTTTGTTTTTTTTTTCAAATAAAATAACAATGAAGTAGCTGATTAAAAAAAAAACAAAAAAAAAACGGGTGGGGTGGGGGAGGGTGTCACCTGACTGGCTGTACGTCAACGTTGCGCGAGCCAGCGTCTGACACTGGTATAGACGCCCATGAAGCCTGAAGACATTTTGGGGGTTCCTACAGTTCTAAGACTTCCGATTCTAAGGAACTGCGTTATCTAGAATTCGCCAATGATAATGACTTAGATCTTGCCAACACTCGGTGAGCACAAGAATTCCGGCGATGAACATGGCATTCCAAAAACTGTCAGTATCAAAATCATATAGACCATATTCTTGTGAGGAATCGGAACAGGTCTGGCATTAATACAACTAAAAAAACAAGGACCTTTCAGCGGCTGACCTTGCCAACAGCCATCACATTGTCATGGCAAACTTTGAAGTACGATTGAAGAACAACAGGACTGAAAAACAATCATTGAAAATACAGTGTAACCGAACTGAAAGATGCTGACATCGCTGAACAATACCAAATGACAATGGGAGGAAAACACGACCCGCTGCTACTGCTAGAAGAAGACCTTGACGCCAGCCATCAAAACCATGTTCAACCACGCGATGACGGAGACAGCAACAGTGTTAGGAATAAGTCTACAGAAATCCTAGCCATGGATCACAAGCAACATCGTTAAGATGTGTGACAGCAGAACTGAAGAGCTTCAAACCACACTAGAAGATTCAGGAGAAGCACGATGCCAAGAACAAGAAAATGCTGTTAAGCTACATCCTTAGTAGTATACCGTGTTATTTTAGACCCTCATATGGGGAGCAGGGAGCAGGAAGTGACGTCATTAAGGAACAGGAACTGATGTCATAAACAGGAAATGACGTCGTAATTGGTCAAGTACAAGGAACATGAAATGACGTCATTAACAGGAAATTACGTCAGAATTGGTCATGTGCAAGGGACAGGAAATGACATCATAAACAGAAATGACGTCAGAATTGGTCACGTTCCGCATGGATCGCATAGGTGCTGATAATAAATTGGTCACGGCCTAGGGTCAACCCTGATTGGTCACGTAGCCTGATGATGAAAAATTGGTCTCGTCCTAGGGTTATTTGTGACTGAGCATATGACTAACACTGACCAGGCAAAGTGTGTAACTTAAGGCCAAGTAGACGACTACACATCCCACCCTCTTATTGTACTGACCGTGCTTGACCTATCTTTCGGAACACAGACGGTGTCCACAGGCCCAGAACTACTCCCCCTTTAAAAAAAAAAAAAAAAAAGAAAAGAAAAGAAAAAAACAAAAAAAATTGAAGTTTGACTGCAGCATGTTGACACAACAGGTGAAACAGCAGAAAAGATAAAATGTCAACTTACAGGTGGAAAAGAAGTTAGGACGTTTCGACACTTAGTGTCTTTATAGGCAGAATGAGTTAGTGACAGACAGAAATAAAAATAAAAAGAAGAAGAAGAGTGTTCACACACACACACACACTGGCTATGATGTTACAAACAGTTATAATTAGTGTACTGGAGAATGTATGACTGTTCACTTGACTCACGGATGTAAGTACCGTCACCGATCGACCTTTAGTTGTGTGATAAACTGTTTGAAATATCTCGAATTTATTTGAACTTGAATTTGTGTGTTGGATTTTCAACTGATGACACAGGCGCCCAACTTTCTACAATGGTGTTTTTCGTCAATGATGTGCTTATCACAGCGTGCTCTCTAAGTTTTCAAGTTAAAAATTTCGTGAGCCTGTGAACATGTGATCAACGGAATGGTGTGTGAGTGTTCTTACCTGTGTAGAAAAAAAAAAAAAAAAAAAAAAAAAACCTGTTCAACGCGCGTGCGCGTGTCATCATGGGTGACATTGCACACCTTTCGGACATCCAGCAACAGGCCCATGATATTGAGCCTGAAAGAAAACTTAAACCAACACTTGATAAAATCCAGAAGCGTTTTTTGGTGTGCTGAAATAGAACTGATCGTCTGGCGTAATGTGCTTTTATATCGATACTCTGCTATTGCCAACGAGTCATTCAAACTGGAATCAAGTGACTATGATGTGCATGACGTGTGTTCTTTCTTCATCATCCCAGTGGATATCTGAACCATGCGATTCTCTGGCTAAAACAGTCATTCGCCTATACTCCTGCCAGCCCACGTCAAAACGTCTGACACTAACTCTGTACTTCAAGTCTAGTTCCAGTGCTGGTACCTTCCTGTGCCAAGGTAAAGACTGTAGACAGTGGGACACAGAGGAATGTGAGGTCATCAGACATCTTGTGCAGTCCTACCTCACCAATGGAGACGTGGTCTGTCTGACAAAGGCATTGCTCAGCATTCCTCTGACCTTCATAGAGTCTGTGTCCGATCCTCAGTTTAAGTCTCCAGGAATGGCAGTCACCTCCATGAAAATTTTCGACAGCGATAAAGACTTACCCACTAGTACTTCTTTCTATGTCTCCCCTCTGCGTCTCCCATGACAAAACTGTTCACTCTAAAGATTTTGTGCTCCTCCCTCCTACCCCTCAGCCGAGTACCCAACAGTCCACTGATGTCTGCGTCGAGCCATCGTCCGAACGGAAGTAGACCATTCAACAACCCCTCACACAGCAAATTCTGAAACTGACGTTGAGCAGTTAACCCTAAAGTCACCAACTGCTCACCATACTCAGTTTGGAGCTGAAGGTCAGTGGTCATCTTGTTCCCTGAGGGATGAATCCCAAGTCCCTTCAACTCCTGTGCGGACAGTGAAACTGGGTCACTCACAAAGACTCCGCAAGCTCCGCAGACGTACTTTGTGTGTCACCCCAAGTCAAAGAAGGACCCTAGGAGAAACGACATCCCTGACGTATTACGCTGGGCGATTTCAACAGCTTCAAGACACAGTGTCCGACCTCCAGCTATCGTTCTCTGAACTGCAGAGTTCTGTGTCGGGGCAAATTGAAGACGCCAAGGTGTGTGCGAAAAATGAACTAAAACACATCTCTTGCTTCCAACACTGACCTGCTTCACGCACTGATTGACTCTCTTCACTCCAATATTACTGAGCTGGACAAGCAAGTAGACATACTCAAAAAAGAGAATCACTCGCTCAAAAAACTCGAATTGGAAATGTCTTTTCTGATTTGAAAAAAACTAAAACAAACTGGATTACGTGATGCTAGCACACAGTGTGGTGAAGGGAATGTTCAAAGTAGCACGGTTTCCACCACCTCCCGCACCACCACATCACCAACATTCAAAAATGAATCTGTACAAACTTTTTTCCGGCCCCACGGGAAATATTACAGAACCGTGCTGCCGCCAGTGACGATACTCCTGATCAACCCATCTCAGCCCCAGGGGACAGCCAGACCACCAGGGTCCCTCGCAAAAGCACAGCTACTCCACCCAGACATCTGAGCCATCAAGTTATATTATTAAGGAAAGGGAGATTATATCTGAACCCCTAGATAACAGTATGCACTCAAAGCCAAACTCTAGTGTTACTTCAAATCAGCCAGAAGCAAATGATAGAAATATAAACAGCAAACAACGTGTGCAGGACATTCTGTCAACACGTTCAGTATCTGAAAGAACTTCGGTTCTACTTATTGGCGACTCTGCCATTAGAAACATTGACCTACGCAGAATAGCATCAAGACAAGACATTGTATCCAAAATTTTTGTGTCTCAGGTATGTCTACTAGCGATTTGGTTTACTGGCTACATAATCACAACGTTTTTCCAGATCTCAAGGTGTTGATCATCCATGTAGGTGTCAATGACTGTAGGACTACCGGAGAAGTCTCTAAAGAAACTTGGTGTGATTTCATTCACCTAGCCACTCAGGTTTTTCCAAATGCCAAAGTAGTCCTTAGTTCCATAATACCAGCTAGAGGCAAACACCACCTCAATACCATTATTTTTTTACCATCAAATCTCAATATGCAAACAGCTTGTGAAATGCTGAAAAAGCTGACTTTATTGACAACTACACGACATTTACAACCACTGCAGGAAAACCTAAACTTGTCCTGTACAGAAATCTTATTCACCCCAGCGAAGCAGGTACAGCCAAACTGGCAGTTAATTTCAAGCAGATCTTTCGCTCTCAACGTGATTTTAATTTCAGACGGAAAGTACCTGTGCATTCTCAGTTCAACTACACCAGCTCCAACCGTTCTGTAAATAACATGTATTCCCCTCAGAATCAACAGAACAGTTCCCCGTTTTACAGCCAGCAAAGCAATGCACCATCTGCCGATTATCCGCCAATAGAGTCCATGATCATTATCCAACTCTTTTTCATAGAGACAACCCATTACCACAACAAACTTCAAGCGCATCTGATCGTGGCCCCCGACCTTCGACCTCCTTTCCCCCCTCTTCCCTGTATAACAGCGGTCAGGCAATTCATGTTCCGCCGCCCTATCCCCCTAGTCAGGCAATGAACCCTGTTGCTCCGGTTCCCAATGGAAGGTTTTATGACCTAGTGGGCAATCATAATAACGTGCCTATGACACAAACACCACCCACTATATGCCATATAATCAATTTCTGTTCAATTTGATGGCATACATGAACAGTCAACAAATGCAACCGCGCCACCTTGCTAGTTGAGTGTGTGTGTGTGTGTGTGTGTGTGTGTGTGTGTGTGTGTGTGTGTGTGTGTGTGTGTGTGTGTGTGTGTGTGTGTGTGTGTGTGTGTGTGCGAAGCGCGCGCGCGCGCGCGCGCGTATGTGTGTGTGTGTGTGCGCGCGCGCGTGCGCGCGCGCGTGTGTGTGTGTGTGTGTGTGTGTGTGTGTGTGTGTGTGTGTGTGTGTGTGTGCTATTACCCGAGTGTTGCACCTGCCGGCTTTGATGGAAGTCACTGCACTGTTATTACAAAATAATTAATACTTGATTCTGATTGTATGCATATGTCATTCTTGTCTCCTTGTTTATTCGCATTTTCGATCTACCATTTTCATCAATCTTTTTGCTTTTCGTTCTTTTGGCCGTAAAGATTGATTTTGTAGCCTACAAACCTTGTTAACAGTGTGTTCTTGATAAAACGTTTCATGTTATTTTCCTTGATGTACGTTAATTTAATTGTTCTCATATATTGATAAAAGTTAATAGACATAATCTGTCTTGGTTTTTTCATTCAACAGTTTACCGTTTGTGGCTATATTGTGTATATTTAACTACCCATCACTTTGTAATAAGAAGTACTTTTGTGCATAGGCCTGTGGTTTGTATAATGAATGTTAAAGTGGTAATATATGACTTCTACGTTAAATACATGGCCCTCACACGAGGGGCTTCGTGTTGGATATCTAAATATTAACAGTGCCAGAAATAAGACCGATGATATTGCTACAATTTTACAACACAATGGGAATAACTTTCATGTTTTTTGCATAGCTGAATCCAGATTAACGGATATGATACCAGATTCCGATATGTACATGCCGAATTATGACACAATCCGACTTGATCCATTTGCACCAAAATCAACAGGATTACTTTTATATTGTGCAAATCTGTAAGATTTAAAAGACTGTCACATTTAGAGAATTATGGCATTGAATCTGTTTGGATAGAAATAAGTCTTAAACATTGTAAAACCGATTATTATAGGATTTCTATACAGAAACCCAGCCGAAACAACTGACTGGTATGATAAGTTTAATTTGATGATGGATTCTGCTATCTTAGCATCCAAAGAATTGATTGTTTTGGGTGACTTTAATATTGATTTGACAATACCAGGAACAAAATGGAGTCGCAGTTATTCAATGTATGGATTAGAACAAATCATCGATCGACCAACACGCATTACTGAACACTCGGAAACCTTAATTGATCATGTTTACGTCACCTCAAGAGCAAATATTGTGGAAGTATGTTCTGTTCAAATCGGATGCAGTGATCATTCATCTGTTTGTTTTTTTACATGGATGAAGAAAGGTGTAAAAATTCCTAAGCTGGGACATAAGGAAATCTTTTACAGATCTTTCACACATTTTGACAAAAAAATGCATTTCTTGATGATTTACTTTCCTCGGGCTTAGATTATGTTTACCAGATAAGAAACCCTGATGAAGCAGTCAATTACTGGGTATACATTTTCAGTTCAATATATGAGAAACATGCTCCCTTTGTTAGAAAACGAGTAAAACATACTATGAAACCCCCGTGGTTGACGAAGGAAATAGACAATGATATACATAAAAGAGATCATTTACTCAAGTCAAAGGACAAAGAAAAATTTTAGAAAACAAAGAAACAAAGTGAATTCCATGAAACGAAAAGCGAAAAAAAAATATTTTCAAGATTTGTTATTCTCTTCTCAGAATTCAAAATCGATCTGGAAGGCTATTAATCTTTTAACTAATGGTAAATCGAACTCCAAAGTTAAGAATCCAATAAAGGATATTTCACCGGAAGATTTGAACTTTCATTTTGCAAATGTTGCTAAGGAGATAATAGTAAATGATAATACAAATCAAAATGATTTACGTGAACTAAAGCAATATTGCTGTTCTAAAAACATCTCCTCAACTTTCTATACCGTCAATTTCAGTAAATGAAGTGTGTTATGGGCTAATGTGTCTAAAACAATCTGGAACAAGAGGTTTAGATGGAATTGATGGAAGGATACTGAAAATTGCCTCATCTGCTATCGCTGATACACTCACCTATATTTACAACTTGTGCATTGATAAAAAAAAAACCAATTTCCTCGTATCTTCAAACAAGCCAAAATCATACCTTTGTACAAAAATGGTGATTCCACCAATCCGTCTAACTATAGACCTATCTCAATATTACCCATTTTGTCAAAACCACTTGAAAGACATATTCAAGACAATTATATTCTCACTTTAAGCATTATGATTTGATTTCATGAAAATCAGTCAGGCTTTAGAAAAATCACTCCTGCCATACGTCTCTTATACAGCTTACTGATTATTGCCTGTCAAATAAATAATAACGAATTTACTGGAATCCTTTTTGTCGACTTTGCTAAAGCCTTTGATGTTATAAACCATTCCCTTCTCATGAAAAAACTTGCACACTATAAGCTATCGAACCAGGCCATAGACTTCATTAGATCTTTTCTTACTGATCGTCAACAACTTGTTGAAATTTGTAGCAGACGGTCAGAATTACTCAATTTGGAATTTGGTGTTCCACAGGGATCAGTATTAGGACCTCTCCTATTCTCTATTTACATAAATGATTTGCCTTTATACATAGACTGTGATTGTGAAATGTTTGCTGATGACACTTCATTACAGTTTAGCAGTGATAATCCTATGATTTAGTAAATAACCTTCAGAACAACATCGACAGATTGATTAAATGGACAGAAATGAACCACATGTCCCTGAATGCAAATAAAACGAAATGTATGTATGTGACTACACGGCAAAAAAGGCAGAAAATGAGGTCCCCGTTCACAGCGCTATATGTCAATGACCAAAGGATTGAGGAGGTAACATCTCATAAAGTACTAGGGGCTATCATTGATAATGATTTAACGTGGTACGACCATATTACTTACTGACTTGGAAAACGTCTTTCAAAAAGGATTTATCAATTATCAAAAATAAAACATTTTCTGAATCTCCAGTCAAGGAAATTATTTTTTCATGCACATATTTTATCTCTCATTGATTATGCGTCTACGTTTATGGGATAATTCTAGTGAAACAAATTTGAAACAAATCAATCGTTTACATAAGAGAGCTATAAAGTTGGTGCAATTAAAATCTAATTCCTTGACAGGATGACTATGACTATAAAAAGTAGATATTCTTCCATCAAAGAGAGACTCTTTTTTAATAAATGTTTATGCATGTATAAAGTAGTTAAGGGAATAGCTCCAAAGAAAATATCCGAAACTTTGCAAATAATGAAAATAGACATGTTCACAAACTTTCGTTTCCTAGACCCCGTAACAATCTTTACAAATCTAGCTTCATATATTCTGGAGGAACGGCATGGAACAATTTATCTTCTTCTTTAAAAACATGTCCTTCTAAACTACTGTTTAAAAAAGCACTGAAAAAATATTTGATGTTTATATTGTTGCAGATTCTCTCTCTCTCTCTCTCTCTCTCTCTCTCTCTCTCTCTCTCTCTCTCTCTCTCTCTCTCTCTCTCTCTCTCTCTCTCTCTCTCTCTCTCTCTCTCTCTCTCTGACTGTCTCTCTCTGTCTACTGGATTCTTCTGTCAATGCTATCTGTCGCTCTGCCTATCTGTCACCCCCCTCCCCCCCCCCTCTCTCTCTCTCTCTCTCTCTCTCTCTCCTCTCAAAAATCTTTATTGCCATGCCTGATATGTTGTCCATTGTCCGTCAAAATATTGATTAATGGTTGTTTTGTTTGTTTCATTGTTTTCATTCATTGTATATTTCTGATTTCTACATTTGCATTGCATTGCTTCGCGTTTCTGTTTTT
>JADBJO010000650.1:601509-608934 GCA_016801955.1 Conus betulinus | reverse complement strand
GAACTGTGGGGTGGGAACAGGAGATAACGCCGACGTGCCCTCGACTAAAGCCACGAGCTTTGCAGGGCATTGTACTAGCACTGGTCAACCGGTATGAATGAGTAGGGGGGGGGGGGGGGGGGGGGGGGCGAATGGGAAGGGAGGGATGGAGGTGAGACGGTGAAAAAAGGGGTAGGCAGGGAGCGGGGAAAGACAGAAGAGGGAGGAACTAAATGGGAAAGAAGGGGTAGGATTAGTGGGGCGAGGATTGGTTGGATCATTCTGGCCTGAAAGTGGTGGTGGTGGTGACGGTGGTGGTGGTGGTTTATCGATCGTCCAGCGGTAGGCAAAAAGTCTGTATTTGGACCTGGTGTTGAAAGTGAGAGATGGGGTTGGTAAATCTGGATAAATAAAAGAGTAGAGGGGAAGGGTCTAGAAGAAAGAGCGAGGGGGGGGGAGAGGAGGTGAGCGGAAAAAGTTTACCTAACGAAGAAAAAAAAACCATAAATGACAACATTTTACGAGAGGAAAAAAGTTAACGATGTTAGGACGAAGGAGGACGACTCACACAAAACTCACACAAATGAGTGAAAGCTCACACAGAGAGGGTGAAGGCTTTACAATATGAAGAAGGAAAACACACACAGAGATACAATGAAAGAATTACAACACAGAGAACAAAACGGAGATGAAAAGCTCACACAAATAATGTGAAGGTTTTACAACACGAAGAAAAAAGTTTAGAAAGGATAGGGAGTAGCTACCACCACAGATACAGACAAACAAATTACAGGACAAAACAATGCATTTCGACCTCTTGGGTCTTCAGGCAAAAACAAATAACATTTAGGACGGTCGAAACGAAGAACGAGAAATCACTTATCTTCTCATCTTCGGCGCAAGATCAAAATGGCCGCCGGACGAAAACGTTTCTGTCCGGCGGCCATTTTGATCCTGAGGCGAACAGGAGTAGGTAAGTGGCTTCTCGTTCTTCGTTTTCTGTGTGCTAAATGTTATTTGTTTCGCCTGAAGACCCAAGAGGTCGAAATGCATTGTGTCTAGTCCTGTACTGTGTTTGTCTGTGTCCTTGGCGGTAACTAACCCCCTCTCTTTCTAAATTTTGCTTCATTTTTCGGCCCTCAGTCTTTCTGTTTTGAAACTTCACTATCAAATATGATGACTTTCCATCTCACTTTTGGATATAAAGAGGGAGAAAGAGAGAGCGGGGGAGGGGGGGAGAAAAACATGGTTGAAGTAAATCGCAATTATTTCAATAAACTACAGAAATAGTAAATGCAACGAAAAGACGGAAATAAATCCTAACCATGTCAAGAAACTACAGAAGTAGTAAGTACAACAATAAAGGGAATACTACTAAAGAAAATCCCAGTCACGTCCATAGACTATAGAAGTAATATGGGCAACATTCAGAAAGAATGACAAAGGAATCACGCGGATGTGTGTGCACGCATAGACATGCACGTCTAGAAAATGCCTGAGTACACTTTTCGTAGACTACTGCCTTCTCTACGTTCATAAGAAAAAATACCACATTGAAATGAAATCAAACGGAACGCTGTCTAGCGTCTTGTGCAAGTTTGTTCATGACAAACTTTTCTGTAGTCTTCACCTGAACATATTTTCCAAAATACAAGAGAGAGAGAGAGAGAGAGAGAGAGAGAGAGAGAGAGAGAGAGAGAGAGAGAGAGGGAGAGAGAGAGAGGAGAGAGAGAGAAGGGGGGTAGCGGCAGTTATTACCTGTTTAGAGAGAGGAAAAAAAAAGCATGCTCTGTAAAAAAGCACCAGCCTTAGAGATATCTATAGCACCACATCTGTAACACTACATTTCAGAAAAAAAAAAAAAGAAGCAAATAAAAGCCAACTGTGTTTCGATCATGCAACATGCTGAATCCAGATTTAATTTAAAAAAAATAAATAAATAAAAATAAAACAATCAAGATCTAGTTGTGCGCTAACATATGATATATCATTAGAACTAGGATGAAACCGTATCCATCCTTGTTGGGGCAAAGGGATGAAGATGGTGACACCATCTGACACATCTCACGCGCGCTATGAAATCCTTTGCCAGCATTTGACATCAGCTGTCTGCACCTCCGGACAAGTTGTGTTAAGACTCTCCACGCTTGAAAACGGCGTTGTCTGTGCGGGGTCATGTTGTTGTGACCAAGTGTCGGGACCAAGTGTCGTTGTGACCACGTGTTGCTGTGATCAAGTGTCGTTGTGACCAAGTGTCGTTGTGACCACGTGTCGTTGTGATCAAGTGTCGTGACCAAGTGTCGTTGTGACCAAGTGTCGTGACCAAGTGTCGTTGTGATCAAGCGTCGTATTGACCATTGTGACCAAGTGTCATTGTGACCAAGTGTCGTTGTGACCGTTGTGACCAAGTGTCGTTGTGACCGTTGTGACCAAGTGTCGTTGTGACCGTTGTGACCAAGTGTCGTTGTGACTATCATTTTCAGTATTTTACCAAAGAACAGTAAACTTGCCGATGAAATCACATGCCGATGTGACCACACGTCATTGTGAGCCATTGGGTCACAACGACATGTGGACACATCAGCATGTTGTCACATCGGCATGTGGTCATACTGGCATGTGGTCACATTGGCATGTGGTCACATCGGCATCGGCATGTGGTTACATTGGCATGTGGTCACATCGGCATGTGGTCACATCGGCTTCGGTATATGGTCACATCGGCATGTGGTCACATCGGCTTCGGTATATGGTCACATCGGCATCGGCATGTGGTCACATCGGCATCGGCATGTGGTCACATCGGCATGTGGTCACTGATCATCAGGAGCCGATATTTGCCACATGTCTAAAGGGAGCCTTAAAAAGCCGTTTTGAGGCCTCTCGCATTAACTGGACTTCCAGATAACGGGGGAGGGGGGGGGGGTCCAGATAATGCTGGTCTCGTTTCATACGAAAATCCAGACAACGCGGCCAGCACACACACACACACACACACACACACACACACACACACACACACATACACGCGCGTGCGCACGCACGCACGCACGCACGCACGCGCACACACACACACACACACACACACACACACACACACACACACGTGTGCGGGTTGCGCTCGCAACTATCTTCATTTTGATGTTATTGTGAAAAGCAAGACACTGATGAATAGATAAACACGTGTAAAATCAACAAGAACACATTGCCAAGTACGGTTATTTGAAGTGTCATTCCTTCACACACACACACACACACACACACACACACACACACACACACACACACACACACAGAGGGAGAACATGATTATGTGTGGAATGTAATGGTCTTTACGACCGGAAAAGAGTATAGTCCCCCAGCAATGAGATGCCAGGTTTCTGACATTTACAACTTACGACTCTTTTCAGTCTTTTCAGTATGTATTCTAACAATGCACAATTATGCTCGAGTTATCTACATTCCCCAGGATTCGGGAGGGGCAGAGGTGTGGTGAAGTAAGAGCCGTGGCGGGGGTGGTGGGAGCAAGAGGGGGGGGGGGGCGGTTAAAAGAAGGAATGGGAGGAGGGAGACTTGAGCTGAAGCGAAACTCTCGCGCACCACTCTCGTTACCTTTTAAACTGTCGGCCGACGACGTTTTAATGTTTGCCTGACCGCATTCACATCCACGAGCGTGACAGCCCGTTCCTCCTTTGCTCGCATCGGGAAGACCGTTAGTTTGCATTGTCACGGCACACTCTGTTTCTAGTTTTCCTGTGCCTCCCTCCACTCCCCCAGCTCTCCCACCTGCCCTGTCGCCCCCCCCCCCCCTCCCGCCTCCCCCCCCCCTCCCCCAGTCCCCTCTTTTTCTCTATCTTTGACTAGTAACCTTCCTTCGGAAGAATTCCTGAAAACAGAGACTGCTCTCCCTTTGATAAACTCCCTTGACCAACGTCAAAGAACCGCTCTTTTTTTTCTGAAGTAGTACATTAGTATCTTGAAATATGAAGAACTGGAAGTAGTAGTAGTTATAGCAGCGGCACAAGTACAAGCGGCAGCAGTGGAAGTAATACAACATAGTACTACATTGTACCTCTCCTTATCGCTTCCCCCCCCCCCCCCCCCCCCACTCCCCGTCTACAACTTAGGTTCCAAGCTATTCCCCAATGAAGAGATGTTTTAGTGTCGTTCTTGTGGTTGTTATCGGCGTCGTCGTCGTTGTCGTCTTCGTTGTTGTTAAAGAAATATAGTCGAAGTAGCAGTAGCATAAGCAGCAGTAGTGTGTTCTCCGTCTCTGTAAAGACTGCTCTCTGCGAAGACTTACTTCTCGTGCCACTGTCATCGTTATCGAGAGATCCTACAGTGACAGTAGCAGCATTGGTAATACATGTGGTAGCCATCAAATTTTCTGACTTTACCTACATTGTATGTCATTGTCAAGGTCCATGTACAGATTTTGTACTGCAGCAGCAGCAGTAATGAAAGTAGTAGTAACAGCAGCAGCAGCAGCAGCAGCAGCAACATCAATAGTAGCATAAACAACACTCGTAGCAAAAGCAGTGCCAGTAGTGAAAATAGTGACACAGCAGCAGCAGCACCAGTGCCGGCATCAGCAGCAGCAAAAGCAGCAGCAGCAGTGGTAGAAGTACTAATAATAGTAGCAGCAGCAGTAGTGGCAGTAGTTGTAGAAGTAGAAGCAGTGCCGGCGTCAATATCAACAGAAGCAGCAGCGGCAGTAGTATTAGTAACATCAACAGCAGTAGCAGTGGCAGTAGTAGTAGCAACAGCAGCAGCAGCAGTAGTAGTAGAAGCAGCAGCAGCAACAGCAACAGCAGCAGCAGCAGTAGTAGTAGTAGTGGTGGTAGAAGTAGTAGTAGTAGTAGAAACAGCAGGAGCAGTAGCAGTTGTAGCATAGCATTAATAACCAGTTTTAGTAACAGTAGCAGCGACAACAGTAGTAGTAGTGGTAGTAGCAGCAGCAGCAACAGTTGTAGTAGAAATAATAGCAGTAGTAGTAGTTACAGCAGCAGCCTTAGTAGCAGCAACAACAGTAGAAGCAGTAGCAGTATAGGTAGTAGTAGTAACAGCAGCAACAGTTTGTAGCAGAAATATTAGCAGTAGCAGTAGTTACAGCAGCAGCCTTAGTAGTCGTAGCAATAGCAGCAGCTGTGGTAGTAGCAGCAGCTGCAGACGCAGTAGCAGTATAGGTAGTAGTAGCAGCAGCAGTAACTGCAGCAACAGAAGTACGAGCAGCAGCAGTAGCTGTAGCAGTAGAAGTAGTAGCAGCAGCAACAGTAAGACGTAGTGCCTCTATGAAGAGGATCCATTGTACAAAAACCTACTTTGTATGCATTTCAAGACCATTATAGACACATTTTGTTGTACTAATGGTAGCACAGCAGTAGTAGTAGTAGAAACTGTAGTAACAACAGTAGCAGCAACAGCAGTAGAAGTAGCACCTGCAGTGTCAACAACAGTAATAAAAGTAGTAATAGCAGCAGCAGTAGTGGCAGTATCAGCAACAACAGCAGTAGCAGCAGGAGTAGTAGTAGTTGTAGTAGTAGCAGAAGTAGCACCAGCACCAGTACCAGCAGTAATAGTAGCAGGAACAGTAGTAGCACCAGCACAATCAGTGGCAGCGGCAGTAACAGAACCAGTACCACCAGCAGCAACAGCAACAGAACAGAAGTAGCAGCAGCAACAGCAGTAGCAGCAGCAGTCCCAGCATAGCGCGTGAGAAGGAGCAGCAGCAGAAGCAAAAGTAGTAGTGACACCAGCAGCGCAGATGTAGTAGGAACGGCAACGGCACCAATAGAACTAGCAGTGGCGGTAGTTGTCACAGCAGTAGTAGCAGTAGTAGTTCGCAGCAGCAGTAGCAGAAGCGGTAGCAGCAGAAGCAGCAGCGGTGGTGGTGATGAAAGCAGTAGAAGCAGCAGCGGCGATAGTAGTGGTGGTGGTAGTAGTATTTGGGAGGAGAAGCAAGAGGCGGAGAAGAAGCTGTAGAAACAGCACCAGCAGCAGCAGTAGCAGTGGCAACACAGTAGCAGCAGCAGTAAGACATACTGCCTCTGTGAAGAGACTCCTTTCCACAGAGATCCACTTTCTACGACCTCTCAAGTCCCTATCAAACAGATACATGTATTGTCGCACTAATCAAGTGGTAGTAGTGGCAGCCCGCGGCAGCGGCAGTGGTAGCAGTGGCGGCAACGGTAGTAGTAGTAGTAGTAGCAGCAGTAGTAGTAGTAGTAGTAAAAAGAAGTACTATTTACATTACCAGTAGCACCAGCAGCAGAGGCAGGAACAGTAACAGCAGCTGTAGCAGCAGGTGTAGCAGCCCTGGCAGCAATAGCAGCCATGCAGTAGTAGCAGCAATAGCAATAGCACCAGCAGAAGGAATGGCACCAGTACCTTCAGTACCGGAAGCAGCAGCAGCAGCAGTTGTAGTAGTAGTGGTAGCAGCAGCAGCAGCAGTAATACTGGTAGAAAAAGTTGCTGTAGCATAAGCATCAGTAGTGAAAGTAGCAGCAGTAACAACAGCAGCAGAAGTATTAGTTGTAGAGGCCCAGCAGCTGCAGCAGCAGCGGTAGTAGTAGTTGCGGTGGTGGTGGTGGTGGTGGTGGTAGTTCTATTCGTTGTAGAAGTAGTAGTTGTTCTCGTTGTCGATGTAGTAGTGGTGGGGACAGTAGTAGCACCGGCAGTAGGAATGCACCAGTACCAGTAGTAGTAATAGAAGAAACAGCATATGTACACACATTTACACACACACACACACACACACACACACACACACAAACAGAGAGAGAGAGAGAGAGAGAGAGAGAGAGAGAGAGAGAGAGAGAGAGAGAGAGAGAGAGAGAGAGAGAGAGAGAGAGAGAGAGTTAACATTTAAACAGTAAAATAGTCTTTTCCTTTAGAGAAATTTTACAGAATACAAACTTTCGTCGCAGGGGCTTCAGGAATGAGTCGAAACATCGAACTTAACTTGTCCCTGTGTGTTTTAAATCAATTTATATTGCAGTACCTGTTGAAATTGTTTTGTCGTGGTATCGTGCAGGCTCTTCCTCAAAATATAGAACAATTTAGTAGTGGGGAAAACAAACGCAGCCTAACAATTCCTCCATCATTACAAATTACAAAGTACAATCATCTAATCCTTCTTACTCCCCTTCTGTGCGTACAACCACTATTAATACTAAAACTACTATCGTCGTATTATCACCAAAGTGGTAGTAATCCTCTCTTTATCATTTTTTAATATTTCTATCGCCATCATAACCATTATTACAATTATTGCTATCATTATCATTATTATCATCATTACTACTTCAACTTGCATTGTCTCCTTCCCAACGGCCTCGTTTTCATTCAACGCCCATATAGCGCCGAACTCGAGAAGGTAAGGAACTGGTTGTTAACCGTTTTCATTGTCCTGAATGTTGTTTATCTTTCCTGAAGAAGACCTAAGAG
>JADBJO010000650.1:580000-582500 GCA_016801955.1 Conus betulinus | reverse complement strand
ATTCCGCCTGGCCAGGATTAGACGCTGACGCACACGGGAGCGTGAACTTCCTCAGCTTGTGAAGAAACAAACAAACAAACAAAGAAAAGTACAAACACACAAACGTGTAAGCAAATAAATCTCTCTCTCTCTCTCTCTCTCTCTCTCTCTCTCTCTCTCTCTCTCTCTCTCTCTCTCACACACACACACACACACACACACACACACACGTGTAAGCAAATAATCTCTCTCTCTCTCTCTCTCTCTCTCTCTCTCTCTTATGCCTTTATGTCTGGTGGGGAAGAGGGGGGGGGGGTTAGGGAGGGGGTGTAGGTGGTTAGGTGGGTGAGCGCGCGCGCGCATGCCTGCGTCTATAAGAGTGCGTATGTTTGTGTGTCTGTGTCGTTTTGTGTGGTGTGCAAATATGTATATCCGTGTGTGTGTGTGTGTGTGTGTGTGTGTGTGTGTGTGTGTGTGTGTGTGTGTGTGTGTGTGTGTGTGTTATGTGTACGTGTGTGTGCGTGTATGTGCATGTGCATGTATGTGTATGTGATTCGTGTGTGTGTATATGTGTGTGTGTGTGTGTGTGTGTCTGTCTGTCTGTCTGTCTGTCTGTCTGTCTGTGTGTTTCTCTGTGTGTGTGTGTGTGTGTGGTGTGAATGTGTGTGTCCGTGCGTGCATGCGTGCGTGCGTGCGTGCGTGCGAATGTGTGTGTGTGTGTGTGTGTGTGTGTGTGTGTGTGTGTGTGTGTGTGTGTGTGTGTGTGTGTGTGTCCGCGGTGTGTGTGTGTGTGTGTGTGTGTGTGTGTGTGTGTGTGTGTGTGTGTGTCTGTCTGTCTGTCTGTCTGTCTGTGCTGTGCGTGTGCATGAGTGTCGGTATGTTTTGTGTGCACACACAAAACATACCGACACTCATGCACACGCACGCGCGTTTGTTTATGTGTGTGTGTGTGTGTGTGTGTGTGTGTGTGTGTGTGTGTGTGTGTGTGTGTGTGTGTGTGTGCGTCTGATCGAACACTAGAAGGAAAGTCGTCGGGAACTTCCTGTATATTAATTACAAGCTCAATCTTTCAAGCCGTGAGTTCTAGCGTCAAATGAAGACCTCCGTCACGGATCGGATAGAATTCGCGCCTCTCTATTGTAGTGTATGCGTGGGCATGCGACACCGGTGGATACACCTGTGTATGTGTACGCATGGTTATAGCTATACTACTGGCAAAAAGTTAAGGGCCACCTGTCATTTTGACGTCAGTGTATGAGTATGTAAATAATAGGCTTGAAACGAAGTCACAATGACCCCCAAACTTGGTTAGACATATTGAACAGATGTTCCGTAACAGATAACAACACACCCTAAAAAACCCACTGCGGTACAAGGTGGAGCGCAGCTGCACGTGCGGAAAAAACCACGTAAAACCGGTAAAAACGGGTGCCTGTGGGAGCATATGAGTTTGAAAAAAAGGGCGAAATGCGGCCCACTAGTCAGAAGGCCCGTTAGTCAGAAGGCCCACTAGTCAGAAGGCCCTGTTATTCAGAAGGCTCACTAGTCAGAAGGCCCGTTAGTCAGAAGGCCCACTAGTCAGAAGGCCCGTTAGTCAGAAGGCCCCGTAGTCAGAAGGCCCCAGTCAGAAGGCCCACTAGTCAGAAGGCCCCGTTAGTCAGAAGGCCCACTAGTCAGAAGGCCCACTAGTCAGAAGGCCCACTAGTCAGAAGGCCCGTTAGTCAGAAGGCCCACTAGTCAGAAGGCCCACTAGTCAGAAGGCCCGTTAGTCAGAAGGCCCATTAGTCAGAAGGCCCGTTAGTCAGAAGGCCCGTTAGTCAGAAGGCCCGTTAGTCAGAAAATCAGTTGGCATTCAGTTGCATGAATGTAGGGATTACCGCTGATAGGCCAAAAATGATGATCACAGAATTTCTATCTGACCTACAGTATACGGTGTTGTTTGTCAAATATTAATACAAACTTTTCGTTTTTCATGTTTCCTACATTTTTAAGCCCTACATTAACATGTAGAGAATGGGGGATGCCTTATTGTCAGAAGGCCCGTTAGTCAGAAGGCCCACTAGTCAGAAGGCCCGACTAATGGGCCTTCTGACTAATGGGCCTTCTGACTAATGGGCCTTCTGACAAAAGGTAAGGACAGTTTGTAACCGTTTGCACGAGTTCGGGCTGTCATCCCAGAGATCAGCAGTCCGAGTACCACTTACTCCAGCTCACCGCAGACCACGGGCGAACTGGTGTCGTCATCACGTTCGCTGGACCAGGCAGCAATGGTCTCGAGTGCTGTTCACAGATGAGTCCCCGCTTCACCTAGGCATTCAATGACGGCAGGACCCGAGTGTGGCGAAGGTCAGGAGAACGTTTCGCTGACGCCACAGTTGGTGAGGTGGATCGTTACGGAGGGGGTTCTGTGATGTCTGGGGTGGCTTCAGTCGTCAAGACAGAACTCCCCTGTACGTCATTCAAGGCATGCTGACAGGGGTGCGGTACCGTGACGAGATTGTGAGGCCCCTGATACAGCCCG
>JADBJO010000650.1:560000-562500 GCA_016801955.1 Conus betulinus | reverse complement strand
TTTTTGTGTTGCTGTTGTTGTTGTTGTTGTTTATCTCCTCCTTCTCTCCCCCCTCCCCCCGCACCCACTTTTACCCACTCATCACGATTTCCATGCATAGCCACACCAATAATCGCCCTGTAGCAGACTCCGCGCCAGCAGTCATGAGAAGCAGTGAGTTCTTGGTCATCGTAAGGCAGCCACCACAGGAGACACCGCACTGCTGCTGAGTCATTTCAGTGATGTTTAATTGTGTCTGCTGTTTTCATACAAACAACATGTAGTAATTTCCCTGTGGACAACAATAAGTGTTTTAGTAGCGGAAGTGCTCCTGGTCAGTGTCTTCTTCTTCCAGTGAACACCAAAACGTCCATCCAACAAAAATAGCTAAGTTGGTAGAGCGTCGGATTCGTGATCCTGGATCCGGATCTCCGCTGGGGATTTTTCCCCTGGGGTTAACTTTGATTCTGGCTCCACGTCACTATGACTTCTTCCAATATGAAACGAGGCTCCATGTGTGTCGACACACGCGTATCATCTTGCGTGTCTCTGTAAAACCCCCCATTACCAGCTTTTGGAGAGGGCCGGTTTGGCTATCACTGTAGATGACCTCGGAGTGTGTGTGTGTGTGTGTGTGTGTGTGTGTGTGTGTGTGTGTGTGTGTGTGTGTCTCTATATATATATATATATAGATAGATAGATAGATACATAGAGAGAGACAGACAGACAGACAGACAGACAGAGATAGATACAGAGAGAGACAGACACAGACACAGACAGACAGACAGACAGACAGACAGACAGACAGACAGACAGACAGATCATGCATCTTCCGTGGAAAATCGGAGGACTGAGTAAAAAACGGAATGACTGACGCTGGAATCAAGTAACAAGGGCCAGCAGGTAGCTCTTCAGTCAGTTCTGTCCTGGTAAGCAGCTGATTGTGTAAACGAGAGTGTGAATTGTAGAGCGCCTCCACCTTGGTTCTCTGACTGAGGACAGGCGCCAGATAAGTACTCTCGATAATAATGAATTAATTCGCCAGAACCAAACACTGACACGAACCCAGCATCGGCATGCATATGAACAGGAATCGGAAGTTATTTCTCCGAAGTTGGAGTATGGCTGCCTTAATGGCGGGATTAAGAAAAAAAAACGGTCATACAGACAAAACTCCACTCCCTTTGCTGGGTAGATGAGATTAATCCTCCTGCCTGTCTATACAAGTTGTGTCTGCATGAGTATCAGCCTGCGTACGCGAAAAAGAAAAAGAAAAAAAAAAAAAAAAAAAAAAAAAAAAAAAGAAAATTAGATAAGAGGTCGAAGTGCGTCGTGGTTTTTTTGTTGTTTTTTTTTGTTTGTTTGTTTGTTTGTTTGTTTTTTTTGTTGTTTTTTTTTTTTTGTTTTTTTTTTGTTTTGTTTTGTTTTGTTTTTTGGTCTTGTGATTCGTTTGTTCTTGTCATGCGGAGTTATTAAATAAACTGCTTAAGATTTGTTTAGATTTGCGCCTGCAGTCGCCTCACTTTGTAATTAATAACCAGGAAAGGAGATTTTCTGCTGTATTATCATCGATAAGAATAATGAAGACAATGACATGGAGTTCTATTTTTCCATCGACTACACGACAGACCACACCCACAGTTGCAGATACCTGCAGTGATGGCCAGGAAATCTGAGCAACATTGTGAGAGACGCATCCTTCAGGTGTATGAAATTCGCGTATGTGATTCCAGTCTTCTCAACAGCTCTTGGAAGGAGCGGGACAGGCGGAAACTTCTTACAAATGCATGTCACCGGTGGGGCTCCAACCGCCGACGTCCCAGAAATCCGCGATGCTAAACTGCACCATGACGGATCGAAGACACCCACATTTTCAGTCAGCTGAACCTCTAAACAAACGTCTCGCTCGCCCCAAAGTCTCATACAAACACAATGCTGTTTTCGCCCACTCGAGCAAGCTGCAAAGTTTGTCAGGGTTTAGCCGCGTGAGCCATGGGCTACGCCCGCGTCACAGTGAAGATGACAGAAGGGCTGACAGACAGCACTTGGGTGGAGCTTAACTTGTGTGGGTGTTTGTGGAGAACAGTGGAGGGGAACGAGAGGCTAGGAAGGGAGGTGGGGAAGGGGGGGAAGAAATGTAGGATAGAGATGGGTGAGGGGGGACCGCTCACTTCGCCACTCATACACGAAGTTTCTTGTCGTCTTCCTTGTCAGTCACATACTTCCGGTGTGACATCCAAACGTACTCTCACACACCGAATATACCTGTGAGTCATTTACGGATCTGCAACAAATAAAACCATGAGGATAAATGGCATGTGCGAAAATCGCTCTTCCCTCGCTAAAACCGCTCGTCCTTTAAATGCGAAAGAACAGTTTTTATTCAAATGCATCCTTCTTTGAATAAAAAGGCCCTTTTTGCGAAAAACGAACGAGTGTTTTATGTGTCCGCATTTCAGTGCTTGACCTCTGTCTTAAGTATCTCTTCAGTGCTTCAATTTGCAGGCGGTGAACAAGAACG
>JADBJO010000650.1:510000-555000 GCA_016801955.1 Conus betulinus | reverse complement strand
CATGTCCAGTCATGTTGTCGTGAAAGAGTCTTATCAAAGCGGCGAACTTGTGTGGACAGCCCAGCTTCATCAGGATGGTCCACAAAGCTTCTCTCTTGACAGTGTCAAAAGCTTTGGTCAAGTCTATGAACACTGCGTACAAGTCCATCTGCTGATCGATGCATTTCTCCTCGACTGTTGCACAGCAAACACCATGTCTATGGTACTGCAGCCAGGGTGGAAACCACACTGGGCTTCAGGAAGGTTGCCTTCAGAGATATTGTTGATAAGCCTGTTGAGGAGGATGCGGGCAAGTATCTTTCCAGCAATGAAGAGAAGAGAAATTGCTCTGTAGTTGCCACAGTCTGATTTTGCCCCTTTGTTCTTATAAAGTGCCACGATAGTGGCATCACGTAGGTCTGCTGGCATGTTCTCCTTCTCACAGGTGGTCAAGAGGACGTCGTGGAATGCTCTGAAAGATCTAGTTCCCAGTGCTTTATACAATTCAGCAGGAATTCCATCTTTTTCCAGGCGCTTTTCCGCAGTTCATCTGCTTTATAGCAGTCCTGACTTCATCCTCAGTGGGTGGTTGATCGAGTTCCACCTGTGTAGGCTTCTGGTGTATCTGCTGTAGACCTTCCTGGTCAACAGTGGATGCCCGGTTTAGAAGTTGGCTGAAGTGCTCTTCCCACCTTGCACCGATACCCTCCTTGTCCTTGATAATGGTAGAACCATCAGCAGAAAGCAGAGGAGCTGTTCCTCCTTTTGAGGGCCGTAGTAGATAGCCTTGATGGCAGTGAACAGCATCTTGGAGTTGTTAGTATCTGCGTATAGTTGCACTTCATCAGCCTTCTTTTTCCGACCACACACACACACACACACACACACACACACACACACAGACACAGAGACTCACTTCCAAAACGCGTTCTTAGTACTCTAAAAACCCGACATAAACGCACAAATTTGCGATTTTAAAAAGTGACACAGAAGCTACTGTCTTTCAAAGGGAAGTTATCTTGTTTGGTTTCAAAAGAGGCCACCTATTGAAAACCAGATCTGATAACTTCCCTTGGTAATGTGTGTGGCTGAGTTGCGTTCAAGCATTGGCGCAGAGTCTACGAGGCCTATTATTGCCTTCACCGACAAGTTTATCTTTTCAGCCTCGTGTTCTGTTTGTTTGTCTGTTAACAACATCACCAGAAAACAAAAAAAAAAAAGAAACTTAAACCCAAACGATTCTAACAAAACTTGGTTTGGAAAACAGAAGGGGGCTGAAGGACGCCATTACATTTTAGTTCGTATCTGCGGTGCGGATCTGGATTAATTAAGGGGTGGATCATGGATCCGTTGATCCAGATTCTGCAAACAACTACAGAACCGATTTTAAGGACACTTGATTTTTTTTTTTTTTTTAATGATAAAAGGTCTGGATTTAACAACAGGCCCACCACATTAATTATTACTTTTCTTTTCTTTTTCTTTTTTTTTTTTTTTTTTTTTTTGTTTTGTTTTGTTTTGGTTTGTTTTGGTTTGGATTGGATTTTTGGTTTGGTTTGGTTTCAAACTTAGCATCGACAGTGTGAAGTTACTGTTTACGAATTGATAACTGTTTATAAACTTATACATTTTATGGATGATAAAAACTTTCTAGACAGACTATAGTTAAATTTTCGCATTCACCAGATTCTGTCCAAAGAACGGTGCATGGGAAGTAAACTATCGGTGTACTGACAATTACTTCTCTTTACTTTGGAAAAAAAAAAAAAATTTTCACCCATGTAATAAGTTCTGTCCAAAGAACGGTGCATGGGAAGTAATTCTCGGTATACTTACTATTACTTCCCTTCTCCTTGGAAAAAAAAAAAAATGTTTTCACACATATAATAAGTCGAAGGACGAACGCAGAATCTGTTGAAGTCAATATTCTACACGTGCGGATTTTCTTTTTTTTTTTTTAACAAATATTTCTGTTTTTCAACTGTAAACTTCCAGTCCACTGCGAGTGTGGCATAGCAGTGGACGCCAGGGGAGAGGTGGCAGCTCTCTTTGAGGGACACTGATGTGAGAGATCAGTGTCGGGCGGCGCAGACAACCTTCCAGCCATGTGGGTGTGACGGGGGTCTAGCCTGTGTCGCCGGGGGACGGCTCCTGGAGATGTGGGGCGATTGGCGAAGGAGCGCTGCCTGACTGCGACTACCGTGGCCCAGGATACCGTGCTGTTTTGAGGGGGGGCAGACATGGGGGCACTCCTTAGGGGGTTGGGCTGAAAAAATTGCCCTCTCGGCCGCAGTCAGCGAGTGCCCGCCACGTTTAGGGGCTCGTGCAGCGCTCCAGCGACTTTCGTCCTGCTTCTTCCTTGAGGCGGCCTCACGCGGCACAGGACCATCGCCACCCGAGCATGAAGAAGGCCGCCCGTGGGTCCTGAAGACAGCCTGATGATGTTTGGGGGACAGCAGGCAACACACACCGACGCCCAACGTCGGTCGACCAACAACTTGAAAGTGAACAACGGTCAAGACCAATTTCACCAAACTTGAACCAGCATTCAAGAGGATAACGACCAGAATTGAGCCAACACGAGGAACACGAGCTCTGGGAGACGAATACGACGACCCCCATTGAAACCTACCTACCACTGCCAGATGACAGCAGTTGCCACAAATATGCAGACATGTCTGCAGGAACCTTGTCCTTAAGGGCCACAGGCCGATAGGATGTTAATCTCACCGTCAATCGCAATCGCAAAACACTGTAAACTTGGCTGACACACTAGGCCATGGTAGGTGACTGGAAATCAAATTGTCATGAAAGTCACGTAACGGCTCATGGCAAGAAAACTAGCGAGAGACCTCGAAATTAGGTGATCCTTCTTTTTAACAAACAACCCCCTTCCTTCCTTCCTCTCTCTCCACCCCCTTTGTGTGTGTGTGTGTGTGTGTGTGTGTGTGTGTGTGTGTGTGTGTGTGTGTGTGTGTGTGTGTGTGTGTGTGAGGGAGAGAGAAAGAGGGGAGAGGTGGAGGAGGAAAAAAGGGAGTGGTGGAGGAACAGTAAAGTGCGTGTTTACAATGATGAGGATGCCCACGTACTGTAATGGAGTGGAAGATGGATGGGATTAGATGGCAATGGAGGGGATGGGGGTGGGGGTGGGGTCGCAGGAGGAGTGCAGGCAGATGCGAGGGAAGAGGGAGCTGAACCTATTTTCTCTCTCTCTCTCTCTCTCTCTCTCTCTCTCTCTCTCTCTCTCTCTCTCTCTCTCTCTCTCTCTCTCTCTCTGCTACGATGGGCGTTAGAGCAGAATGAAGAATTTTTGTTTTGGGGCGGGTGGCGTTATAAATCGAATTGCACTTGAATTTTCGGGCGCCTGTGCCCAACAGCTGTATGCGTGACTGATTAACTGTATGGTAACTGTATGTCAATGCGAACTGGATGTTGTACTAGTGTGAGAGACAGTGTGTGTGTGGAGCTGGGATTAGGTTTTTTATTTCATTTATTTGTTTATTCATGTTCTGTTTTGTCACTTTTAAGTTCAGTTTTGATTTGAAATAAGTAACCATTTTCTGAATCGTCATTTTGAACACATGTCCACTTACTTACTATCTTAACACTTGCATATTTGGGTGTGCGCGTGCAGGACACATATGCAAGCGTGCTGACAGGTACACATACACACTTATGCATTCCGTGTGATACAGCACAATACAGCGCAACACCGCTCAATACAACACAGCACAATGATGCAACACAATACAAAACTATATATACAATGCGACACAATGCAAGTAAATACGACGAAATACAATTCAGTATGATATAATGCATACAATGCAGAACAGCACAATGCCTTACTATACATTCAAATACTGCACATTGCTATACAGTACAATATGATTTTGACAGTACAATACGTTACAGTACAAATATACTTTTTTTTCAGCTGAGTGTGACACAATGCAAATCCAATACAACACACTACAATTCAGTGTGACGCATACGATCCAGAACGGCACAATACCTTTTAGCACAGTCCAGTATTATACATTGCAAGAAACACACTATAACTACAGTACAACACAATATAATAGAGTATGATGCAATGCAACGTAGTCACAATATACATACAATCTTTACTTCAGTACAGTGCAATACAATAAAGTCGGGGTAAAAAACATAGTACAATAAGTTCAATACCGCACAGTCCAGCACAGTGCATTACAATGTAAGAAATCAATCGTCAGTTTATTATTTTCAAGATCGATATCCCTTTGTAAGCTATCAGCATGTTTTCAACCTTTCTTTGTCCTGTCTGCACAGAATGTAATCGTAGGAGGCCCCCTGTTTATGTCGCCAACTGTGCCCGTTGGTTTGACTGGGTGATAACTATCAGACAACCCACTACGACACTTAATGACACAACAGTTATTGCCGGGGAAATTGCTTCTCTCTCTCTCTCTCTCTCTCTCTCTCTCTCTCTCTCTCTCTCTCTCTCTCTCTCTCTGTGTGTGTGTGTGTGTGTGTGTGTGTGTGTGTGTGTGTGTGTGTGTGTGTGTGTGTGTGTGCTTCTTTGTCTAAACCCCTATCTGTCTTTACACAG
Organism: Conus betulinus; assembly: GCA_016801955.1. Taxonomy (NCBI): domain Eukaryota; kingdom Metazoa; phylum Mollusca; class Gastropoda; order Neogastropoda; family Conidae; genus Conus; species Conus betulinus. Next base: position 550,427 of record JADBJO010000650.1, on the reverse strand, counting down.
CGCTAAATTGCTTCACGTCAACGTCACTCTGATTCGCAAAAAAAAAACGAAAACAAACAAACAAACAAACAAACACGCAAAGAAAACCATGGTTCCGTGCCACAGCTGGCAACAACGCCCAATCAATGTTTGTGACATCCTCGCAACAGAAGATCGATAGATGGAACGGCGCGGGAAATGTTTTCCGCACAGGGACGAGAACTCAAGTTAAGGCTTGTACTGGGGAGGAAGAGAAGGGAGAGAAAGGGGAGAGAGGGGGGGGGGGGGGGGGGGGGGGGGGGTAGGTGATCCGTCGTGCTGCTGATGGGGATGGCGGTTTCCAATTCCAATCCGTGGTGTGTCTGATCGTGGTCTCCGCAAAAGGCCTACGAATTTTGCACTGCGGAGGCCACGGTCTGATAAGCTGTGTGCATAACGGACCCGGACCCGGCCGTGTACTGCCCGTCCGGAAAAAAAAAAAAAAAAAAAAAGAAAAAAAAAAAATACTGCTCCAGTTGATCTGTTTTCCAACTTACTGGCGACGGTCAAAACCGTGCATAGTGCACCCGGCCTGTGATGTGAGCCGTGATTATGCCGGTCGTGCAAACCGTACTTTCCCCGGCCGTCCGGGTGAAGGGACCGAACTTCTCCTCTGATTTGTTTGTTGTTGTTGTTTGTTGTTGTTGTTGTTGTTGACGCTATTTATCTTTCTTCCCAACATGGACGACGAAAAACTCATCGCTGCCGTGAGGCTCAGATCATTTATTTGCACACACACACACAAAAATGACAAGAATCATGCCAACAGAGGTATTCTCTCTGCTGCTTGGGATAAGATAGCACGAGAAGTGGGAGAAAATGGTTACTAGTGAAAATGTTATCTTCTTTTTTTTCCCCACCAAATGAAGAAACTAACAAACAAATCTTCAACTTTTGATCCAGTACTATTCATATTCACAAAAAAAAAGTGTCAGTCACGAAAGTATTTTCTACAAAAATTAAAACATCCACGTTGATTCAAATGTCCTTGGAGGGGTTTATTTGTTGTTGTTGTTTGTTGTTGTTGTTGTTGTTGTTGTTGTTTTTAATCACTGTTTTATTCAATCCATTTTGACGTTCCCTTTTACGTTTTAAAAATAAGAATGTTTTAAACAGATTGGTAAATCTTCAGCTTTAGATCCAATACTATTCATATCAACAAAAACTGCCAGTATCCGTCCATATCTACTATGCACGATTCCAAGGATCCGAACGATCGGATGGGGCAGTCTTGTAATGTACGGCCGGATCCGGGTCCACTATGCACGTAGCTATAATCTGATGATATGGTTACTGTCGTAAGCCTGTGAATGCTCAAATGAATTTCAATGTGGAGTGGGAAAAAGTGCGTGAATTGGGTTATTGAATTGGTGATCATTGTTTCTAGTTATGTAGTTAGGATGTGGGCTCGAACACTTTTTTCTTTCTTTTTATTTTGCCGGGCCTGCGCACATGACACTCAGTGTGTGTGTGTGTGTGTGTGTGTGTGTGTGTGTGTGTGTGTGTGTGTGTGTGTGTGTGTGTGTGTGTGTGTGTGTGTGTGTGTGTGTGTGCTTTTTTCTCCCCGATTTGACGATCCACCGAAGCTATGTTTTTTTTTTGCGAAGAAAGAAAGATTGCTGGAAATCAATTTCTAACCATTTACAGTAGGTTATGAACACCGCGCGTATACATGCACGCTAGTATGCGTTCACACACACACACACACACACACACACACACACACACACACACACACACACACACACACTATGAAAACAATTCCTTCAGTTCCTTCTGAAACGTCTGTGGCGTCGCTAATGCGCACCGACGCTAAAGGGAAGCAAACCTGAACTGATCGCTATAGCAAGCTTGCAGCACGGTTGTCTGCTCCTTACTGTTCTTCCTGGAATAAGTTATTTTTCTTCGCTCTGCAAAAAAATGGGAAAGACGTACTTTAGCGGCCTACTGTCAACTTTCAACAGCTGTTCTCAAAAGCCATTTTGCGCCGAATAGGAGAAGATAAATGGTTTCTCGTTCTTCGTTTTCATTGTCGTAAATATTGTTTGTTTTTTGCCTGAAGAAGACCCAAGACGTCGAAATGCATTGTTTTGTCCTGTAATCTGTTTGTCTGTATCTGTGGCGGTAACTAACCCCTATTCTTTCTAAATTATTCCAATAGTAACTCACAACTTCCGCGCAACAGTGTTCTGGGTGTTTCCATTGCAGTTCATAACTTGTCCTGTAATTCTTTGCATGTGTGTAAACGGGAAGGATAAAATATATGCAAGATTTTATTTACAAAACGATCAATTAAAAATTGTTTTTTCCTGGCACTTTCAAGACTTTCAAAAGCAAGAAGGAGATTGCAGTCCTGAATTCTGTTATCATGTTCAGGACATGAGATATAAGTAAAAACCGCCGGGCTGTTCTAACGGAAAAAAAATGGGAGTGCTCATTTCGTGTTCGAAGTCTCGATTCAATGTTTATATTTCATTTAAATATTTCGTTCTTTTTATGGTTTTAGAAGAAAGTTTCTAAAGGAAAAAGGCGCGGGAACAAGTTTTGAATTTATTTATATTTTATTTAATGTCAGATTTGTGCACTATGACGTGTTGTACCTGTTAGCGATGATTAAAAACTTCCCTTTAACAAACGTTACCCAGGGCTGCTTGACTAGTTTAACCCCAATCCAGGCAATTAACTGCTCTAGCCCCGTCCCTTCCCCTTGATCCCAAATTATCTGTGATTCTGATTTCTACATAAATAAGTTGGTTCTGGATGCCACATAAACACGTGGTTGTTTAAAATACAACATTCGATTGTTCCTATAGCTGTTGGTGAAGGATTCAACATTTGAAGGTTAACGTCGTCATGTTCCTACTATGTCTCCTCCTCCCCCGCTTCTGTGGAAAAAAAATTCTTTGTACTGTATTAGAAAATGTAGTGTTTTGATCCCAGTTTGTATAATTCTGGACACGAAGCTGATCTTTGCTTAGCTCGTTTTGGTTTAAAATTAGAGTGACTGCAGGCAGAAAGTAAAACATAAAGGTAGAAATAAGATCTCCGAGCAGCTATACGAGAGAAGAAACAAATTGCAAAACAGACAACGAGTTTCAACATATTGGGTCTTCCTCACGCAGGACAAACAGCATCCAAAACAATTGAAACTAAGGGCAAACAGTCACTATAAAAACAGCACCAAATTTATTATCCTCATCCGCATCCTCATCGATCAACATTTTTTTTTAAGTCTCAAATTCTGTGGTCCTTCATAACCTGCTCTCATAGTGACCTCAGTTTTGATTTCCTCTCCACGTCTGTATCCTCGGTGAGTTTGTGTCGAGGTCACATGTATGGCATGTCAATTGGGACTGTCACTGGACGGACATGACAGCGCCCTCTACAGAGGGATGCTGCTCACCCATTCTGGCTCTGCGACAAAGCAGTGACTGCCGTCAATAAGGGGCTTAGTATGCAGTGTACTGTGTTTATTGGCTGAGAACACTACTGAGCACTACTGAAGTGCCGCGGCAGTAGTCCAGCGTCTCCTCTGGGGGGGGGGGGGGGGGGGGGGGGGGGGGGGGGGGGGGGGGGGGGGGGGGGGGGTTTTGCCTCATGACAACTTAACATAGACTGCCGCAGCAGGACAAGCCAAGGAGCTTTGGATGGACAGGTGAAATGAGTAGTGTGGGGGTAATGCCGCTGAAGCGGGAAAGAGGATGAGACAGGAGAAAAGAAACCTCTCTCTCTCTCTCTCTCTCTCTCTCTCTCTCTCTCTCTCTCTCTCCATTAGCAATATGTTTTTTATTCTTTTTTTTTTCATTTCTCTTCTATTTTCATTTGATGTTCCATTATGATTGCATGATCGCCTTGTTTGTTTGCTTGTTTGCTTTCTTACATTGTTTCATTTTACTGGATGTTGTTGTCCCTACTCTGGGCGAGAAGTGGATATAAAAAAAAAGTGCGTCAGTGCTTATCTATTATCCTCGTAAATAAAGAGTGTTATCTTATCTTATCTTATCATCTCTCTCTCTCTCTCTCTCTCTCTCTCTCTCTCTCTCTCTCTCTCTCTCTCTCTCTCTCTTCACCATATTTATCTATTCCTATGTTTGTTTTGGAAAATATCTTAATTAAGATTTACTTTTGCATTCTGTTTCTAGTGCTTATTGGCGGACTAGTACATGTATGCTACACTATATTTACTAAGTTTAAAGAGCACACTCCGCAGGATTTACTGCTGATGGATAAACGAATCAATGGCAAAGATGAAGGATCCGAGTAGCCGGGGGTCTCGAACATGCGGCTCAGCAAATGTGTCTGACTTCCGCATTTGCCCATTGCGTTGTCAGATCTTGACAGGATGTAGAATCAGCCAGTTGAACTGTGAAGTGCTACCAAAAACCAAAATGGCGAACTCCACGGTGAAGAGCGCTCCGCGCGATGCTCAAGTTATGGCCGCAATTCTCAAAGATTCTGGTGTTGTGGAATATGAGCCACGACTCATACATCAGATGCTTGAATTCACATACCGTACGTATGAATAGCTGCGTTTTATGTGCGTGTATTACTTAAATATTGAGTCATCTTTTCATTTGCGAAGTTCGACAGCTTGTTCTCAGTTCGGAGTACAAAAAAGCATGCTTTATCAACACCATCAATACCATTGAATAACTTAAATGTTTGAATCAAGTCTCCTCTTATTCTTCTTGCTTTGAGTGTTGGAAGTTGTAAATAGTTTCATCTTTCCTGATACGAGTAATCCTTTATATTATGGATCATCTTTGTTGCTCTTCTTTGAACCTGTTCTAGAGTTCTGATAACAAGTCTCCTCTAGCGTTGAAATTTGGATACCATACACTACGTTACAGTATTGCCATATATTCAACAACAGGTCTAACTAGTGTCTGTTCTTTTTTCCAATTATTCTCTTGGCCTTGTTAATACTATTCGCAATATGTTTGTCAAATAACAGATTTTTGTCGTAAGACACACATCTAGGTCTTTCTCTTCTTCACATTTGATTTTAGATCCTTTTACTTCCTCGCTCCCCAATTTTCATTGTATAATCTGTTTGTGGGTTTTTTTTTTCCAGTTTGCAGTACTTTACATTTTTCTGCATTAAGATAGGTTCCCAGTATCAGACCTCTGTACTAATGTTTCAATATCCTTTTGTAATTCCTTATAGAATACAACTTAGGAGAGTTATAAAGTTTTGTGCCATTTGCAAAAATTTTACATGTACTCATTAATTCTACAGGGAGATCATTTATAAACACTGTGAATAATATTGGTCCCAAAATACTGCCTTGTGTATATCCCACTGATAAACATCAGCACTATGAGAGAAGGAACTACCAATCCTTACCTTTTTACGTTCTTTTTAATAGTTCAAAGTCTCAAACCCAGCCAAGTACATTTCCTATTATTCGATAAGACTCTCCAATTTCTTTAACCTTTTCGCGACGCTCCGTGCGATAGTGACGGCAACTCTGTCGACCCGTTCACGACGAGCCGTGCACTGGTGACGGCAGCACTGCAGTAATGCCTGGACGTGCCGTGCCTCCGTGACGGCACAACTATAAAAAATTCCCATGATCTCTCGTCTACCGTCTAGGGGATGCAGCTGTCATGAATATTTAGAACAGGGTTCTAGCCACTGGGGGGGTAAGTTTACATGCACTAGCGATGACCTTTGTGACCTTAGAGCAGTCCGAACAAAGAGACCCGTCTGGCACTGTAAGGCAGGTGTGGATTTCCTGCCTCACCAACATATCGGGCAGAAGGAGAATGACATGCGGTTTTAGAACTGGTTCAGTAAAGTAGTTCAGAAAATGAGGGGGTAAAGGTGTACACGTTTTTCGAAAAGAATCTGAGCTTCATTTTTATTTGCTCTGTGTATTGAATAGTTTTATAAGTCGTATCATCTGAAACAAAAAACAGTGAAAAGTGTGTACTGTGTGCATTGATTTCAATGCCTTAAAAAAAAAAAAAGAATTCACTTGGATTACACATATTGAATACCTCAGGCTTTCTCTGCATCTGTTCAAAGTAAGAGCAAAGTTTTATGCCCCTTTTCTTCCTCATTTGCTATTGTCATACTAACCAAACAAACGTAAACTAGATTGTGTTCTCCTACATTTTACTTATGTTGTTTCCGTAACAAAAGCATTGCTATTTTACCAAAAATGTATTTTAATTCTATGCTCATTACAAAGTTCGCACCTTACCCTTTCCGTTGATATATAACAATTGCTTGTTAGGTTTATATTAGGAGACATAAAATAAAATAAAAAAAAGTGTGAAAATCGCCAGCGGTTGTAAGCACGTGCGGTGCACGCGCATGCAGGGAAGCGGCGTTGCTCTCTGCCGCGTCGTCTGGAAAGTATTAAGAGTCTTTCATGTGGTACCGAATCGAATGTTTTTTCTAAAGTCAAAGTACAATAGATCTGAATTCTCTCCTTAATTTATCTGAGTATCTCCTTTGTGAAGTCTTCCATCACTTCTAGAAGTTGAGTCACACCAGATTTTTTTGCACGAAATCCATGTTGGCACTCAGCATATAATTTATTTTCTGTCATATGTTTAACAATAGCCTCTCTAATAAAGGATTCTAAAATTTTGCATATAATGCATGGTAAACTCGTTGGTCTATAATTCCCTGGGTCTGTTCTCGTACATTTTTTTAATACTGGTGTAAGAGAAAATACTGGTTTCAAGAGAAAGAAAATTAAGTTTCAAAAGACTGGCTGTGTAACTACAACAATTGGGGAGAGTAAGACTATGTAAAAGAAAACTTGAAAGAAAAATACTGTTCTGCCAAATGAAAGAGACAAACAAATTACAAGACGAAATACGACACCTTTTTACCTCTTTGAATAGTTTGATCTTTTTCAGGCAAGACAGTCAACATTCAATTTGAAGATAACCAAAACGAAGAACAAACAAACATTTATCTTAATCTTCTCAAAATTTAGGGCAAAATGGATGTAGAATACACAACTGAAAACGATAAAAAGAAGCAAGACAAAGAACAATCAAAAGCAAACAACGATCTAAAGTTCACACCAAAAAATCAATGAGGTGAAGCAAAATACAAGAAAAGAAGGGTAGCAGTCAGTATGAATCCAAAGTTTGAAAGTGAGGTGACTGCAGGTAAAAATTGAATCAAACTCAGAAGAAGACTAACTGCCAAACGAAAAAGACAAATTACATGATAAAACAACACGTTTCAATGGCTGTGGTCTTCTTCAGGCAAGACAAATTACATTTTTTAAAAAGTGAATAGGAAGAACAAAGTTATGAACAGTCACTTATTTCCTCAAAATTGGTCCTTTTTTTTAAGTTTTAAGTTTGATTGAATTTCCGAAACATGTCATATTTTGTCATGTAATTTGTTTGTGGCTTTCATTTGGTGGAATTGTAATTTTTCTTTTTATGTTTGAATCAATTTGTGCCTGCAGTCACCTTACTTTGAAACTAACTTAACTTTGAGAAATGTTGTATGAAAAACTGAGCAACAGGAGGGTCAGCAAAGGTAAGAGAGATCTATGGAAGGTGGGAGAGTAAAGAAAATCTGCAGATTACAATTAACATTTACATAATTCAATTTCAAAAGAAGACCATATTAAAGTCATCCTCCATTGCCTAATTATGAACCTCTCTGAATCAGTTAATGGCACATCGTACTCGTAGCTTAATTAAGGTTGCAGGCACAAGAATTCATATCATTGCTGCATTTCTGGCATCTTGTTGCTCTATAGAATGGTTGACAGTACTGAATGGAACGAGAGACAACTTGGGATCAGATGATCAAGTTTCATCAGTTTACAACTACTGCCAGTGTCTCTATCTTTCAGTACTATCTTGATAACATAGTGTTAAGTTAAGGAAGCATTTGTTTCATCTAATGAGAATGGATCTCTATTGAGTATTGCAACATTTTCATCCTTGTTGGTTGCACGCATGCATGCATGCACTCACTCACTCACTCACTCACTCATCTCATTCGCATTCACACACACACACATGCACACACACACACACACACACACACACACACACACACACACACACACACACACACACACACACACACACACACACACACACACACACACACATTCGCTTCTTTGGCAAGCCGATATTCTCTTGTCTTCAGCTCTGCTCTCTCAGTCATCATGAGTAGGTTTGATTTCTCCTTTAAAAGCTGTTCTTACTTTGACAAACTTCGTAGTTGACAGATCTATCCCATCTGATAAAAAATTTGATTTGGATGATTGCACCACAGACTTCTTTTTTTTCTTATTCTTATCCTTTTCTTTTTTTAGTTTATGACTTAAGATGGTTAAGTAATAAGTTACATACAACTCAATAATCCCAGATTCCTCACTGCTTTTGATTAAAGTCGTAATATATATGTGACCCATGACTTTGAAAGATGATTTCATTAAATATCAAACCAATGAATATTAGATAATTTAATTGAATCAAGAAAGCTCTCTTAAGTCTCTGTACAGATATAAAGCTGTGACTGAAGACTTCATGACAACAAAATTATGGAAAATTTTCTGAAGTATGTTGGTTTATAAACAGTCATTTTGAGATATTGAGGATTGAAGTTTAGCTAACTATACATTCTGAACATCTGTAATGACCATTACATGTTTTGTTTCCCAAGATGTAAGAGAACAAAAATAGGCATGTAGAAAATAGAGTAAGACAATGAAAATAGTATCCTCAGGCTCAGAGAATACTGTACAATGTTGATAAAGATTTGGTCAGTATCTTTTCTGAGCATGTTCATATATATGTGGATCATCTGTTGAGACTATGCATACCTTTCATTTTGATGGATCACATTTAAGTTATGTATTGGCTGTCTTGCACATGTGTGCTGAAAATATGGCAAATTAATATATTTTGTGTTTTTATCTGGAAATGACTTTCAGTTGATGTGACTGATGTTCAGAGTTGACCTTCTTTAGAATGAATTTTGGATTAAAAAAAAAAGTTCAAATTAAATCACTTGGCATGTGAAAAAGAATATATTGTGCTGTGTCAGATTCTTGTAAGCTACGGCAGTTGATAAACGCACCATTTGTACAGCGTGTTGAAGACTGTTCCAAGCTCAACACAGTCAGCCTATCAATACCTGCATCACAGCAGAGCACCAGTGAGCGCTGTTTTGCTGGTTATTAGGATGTGTCCTCTCCTTTAAAAAAAAAAAAGTTGCTCTCGTAAGAGCACAATCTGCAGATTGTCACAACACAATGATCAGCACGAAACATGGATTGTCAATTTACAGTTATGAAAGAAACAAAGTAAGTGCATGATATGTAGACTGTCACAACACAATGGTCAGCACAAAACACGGACTGTCAATTACAGTTATGAAAGAAAGAAACTAAGTAAGTGCATGATCTGTAGACTGTCACGACACAATGGTCAGCACAAAACATGGACTGTCAGTTACAGTTATGAAAGAAACAAAAGTAAGTGCTCAATCTGTAGATTGTTGCAACACAATGATCAGCACGAAATATGGATTGTCAATTACAATTGTAAAAGAAACTGGTGAGTAGGGATGATTGTTGGCAGTTTAGTTACATGAACTTTCAGTTTGTTCAGTGAAGAAGAGCTGTAACAGATGCCTGTGGTAAGAAATGTCAGAGTCTTCAAAGCCAGCTGATTCATTGAGACCTGCTGGTAAAATTTAGGGGCAGTCTGCATCTGTTAGGGACTACACACTTATTGACATCTGAAGTTGGTGTTCTGCCAATGTTTGATCAGAATTTAGAGCAGTGCGGAGTCTGCTGGGGTGGGTATTCACATGGCAGCCTGAATGACGGAAAATGTTCCCGTGGGTTTATGGTGGTATGACTGAAAAAAAAGATGATCTGATAACTTGAATATCACATTGGGAATAGTCATTTGCTCGGAGCAAAGGACTGGACAACACAACAAAACAGAAGAAGAGAAAGAAAGAAAGAAAGAAAATTTGTGTGGCTATGAACGGACACAAGTGACCCGGACAATCGGTGCGCTGCTATTCATACTTCAGTTTCAGTTTCCTGACAACTAAGACTACAGGAATTAAGGATCAGTTCATGATACAACACTTTCTTTCAGGATTTTTTTTTTTTTTTTGGGGGGGGGGGGGGGGGGAACACAGCTTGGTACTGAGTGGCCTGCCATCTGGGCTTTACAATGCATTTTTCCTCCCCAGAGTATGTGACTGATGTTCTTGAGGATGCCAAGGTCTACTCTCAGCACGCCAACAAGAAGAACATAGATGTTGAAGACGTCAAGATGGCTGTGCAGTGTCGGACAGATCACTCCTTTACAAATCCACCGCCAAAAGAGGTGAGTGTTATGATAAGCATATATATCGATATAGAGATTGCTTCTGGACTATAAGCATTGAATCATTGATTCTTGATTGGCTTAGGACAGCATCACAGATGCCTGAAAAATACTACTAATACTTTCTGTTAAAAAATAACATATCTTTGCCACTTCTGTATATTTTGTTATTTGGGAGAAACCTTTTTTTAATGTTATTGATGTAGTTTTAGCAGAACCAGAGTGGTAATGATGGGTAAAACGTTTTAATGGAAGAAGAAAAAAATGGAAGATGAAAAAAAACAACCATGAAGGACCATTAAATTTTAAATTTAATGAATATGATATCCAGGAGCAGTTTGATTCACACCATCACAGTGACATCACAGTGTTTAAGGAAGTGGCTCTACATCTTCCATACATTTTCTGATAATGCAAATATTTTATATGATATGGGAAAGTAGAAGGGTACGGAATGTAAGTTTTGCATGAAGACGACTTATGTCAAACTCATTACCAACCCAAGGTCTCCAAATGACTATCTTTTTTTTTTTTTTTCATTGACAGGTAATAGGTTGATCATGCAGAAAGATTATGATTTGTGTGCCTTTGAAGATTTGTACAGTTTCTTGTTAACTAACTCATAAGCCTAGGTTTTTCACAATACTATGTGTTACTTTTGTTGTTGCGGTGTTGGTGGTTGTTTTCAGAGTTCGTTTTCGTTGTTGTTGATAGTGTGCCATTTTCCAAGATTGAAATTCTAAATGAAAGAGTTCTCAAGGGTTTTATTGGTGATGTGAACTGGCTCAGACACACTAAACACAACACATGCCACAACATACGTACACATGTTGTGTGTGTGGAAGGGCACCCACAGAATGATTATATGGCAGACAGGGGTCCCAGGAGAGTTCATAGCCACCCCCTTCCCCATCCCAATCCCATTCCTTCAATTTTCGTTGATTTTTTTTTTTCAGTGAATTTTTGTTCTTTGTTGTTGTTGTTGTGGTTGTGGTTGTTGTCTTTGGTCTTTTCTCAACATTTTGGTAGATTCGCTATCAGAACACTTTTTTAGATGTAGTTTTATGTTTTGTATTCTGTTTCCTCTCTCTCTCTCTCTCTCTCTCTCTCTCTCTCTCTCACACACACACACACACACACACACACACACACACACACACACACACACACACACACACACACACGCACGCACACACACATTTTATCTCCCTCGCCATTCTTTCTCTATAATGGTTCATACTTTCCTGATTTCATTGTGTTCTGCTTTGTCCATTTAATTAGGTCAGTAAGTTAACAGTAAAGACAAGTCTGTAATTTCTTTTAAAATTATGCTGTTTTCAGCTGCTGCAAGAGGTAGCTCGCCAAAAAAACAGTCAGTCACTCCCAGTTGTCAAGCCATACGGAGGTCCACGCTCTCTTCCTGATCGTTACTGTCTGACCAATCCCAACTTCAGGCTCAAATCATCCAAAAAGGTAGCTGTTTATGACAGGCTGTGCACCATTGTTTTCCTTTCTTTTTCTGTTTCATAGCATTGTTTATATGTGAATTATTGTCTGAAGTTACTCAAAGCTATGTTGTTTATATGTGTATTATTGTCTGAATTTAATCTAAGCATAATGGAAACATGCATAACTTTGTCTTTTACTTTGTCTCTAAGTTTGTTCCTCTTTGCCTCTGTCTCCGTCATCTCTCTCTCTCTTCCCTGTCACTCCCTCTCTCTCAGCTCTGCACCACTGTTTCCCTTCTTCTTCTGTGTCATGGTATTGTTTATATGTGTATTACTTTGTGGATTTAATCCAAACTATATTGGTTGACGTGTATTTGTCTGAATTGAATCTAAGCTGTATTGGAGACACTGCATAATTTTGTCCTGTACTTTGTCTCTAGCCTAAGTTTCTTTCTCTCTGTCTCACTCTCTCTCTCTCTCTCTTTCCTCCTTCCTTCTCCCTCACTGTCTCTCCCTCCCTCCCTCTCTTGCACTCACTCTCTCCGATTCTGCCTCTCCTCCCACTTCCCCCCCCCTTTTTTTCTGTCTCTCTTTTGCTGCTGCTGTCTCAGGATGACTATCCTATCCAGAGTAACTCTGTGTCAAAGTATCTGTCGTGTAGCTCAGTATTCTGTATGAGATGAGTGTCAGCTTTTTTTGGACAGCATTTGGATTATTGGCAGTTGTTGTGGTGAAAAATGAGTCTGGCTGGCGCTTAACATGAAATAGTTTCTTTTAATCACGTTTTGTTATCATGTGTTAATTTTTCTTTTCAGTTGAAAAAAAAAAAAAATCAGTGGTTGTATTATTTTGAGATAAAAATGCAATGGGAAACTTTTCTGCTCTCTCTTTTATATCACAACCTCAGTGTACTTAGTCAATATCAAATGTACATTCACACTGTTAGAGTTAGATTTTCAAAATGGGTTTGTGCCTTTCAGGCTTTCTTGAATATGTATCATGACTTTAATGTCCTATCAATAATCGCAGTTGCAGCTGTTGCAAGGTAAAATCCAGTAACTTACTTGCTGTGGCAATCTGTTTGTATCTGGCCCTGCCAGAGGGCCTGTTTATTGAAAGAATGAGTGGAAACGCTGTTAAAAAAAAAATGTAAATACAGACAGAAGTCCAGCTGTGGGTATGGATCAGCAGTTCAGTTTGACTGGACAAGCTTGTGCAGAAGCCTTTGTCATTTTTTTCTCTGCCTGAATGTGATAATGTTGCCATCATATAGAGATACCATCAACATGTGTTACTGATTCCTCCATAAGAGCTCTCTAGCTGTCTCTCTCCCTGTCTGTCTGCTGTCTGTCTCTCTCTGTCTCTGTCTGTCTGTCTGTCTCTCTCTCTCTCTCTCTCTCTCTCTCTCTCTCTCTCTCTCTCCTGCTTGTGTTGGAAATATGCTGTCTGTCAGTCCCTCTTCCTCTCCCCTCTCCCTCACCCTCTCTCTCTCTCTTTCTGTCTCTCCCTCCCTCTCAGTCTCCCCCCCCCCCCCTTTCCCTCTCTCTCTCTCCCTCAATCTCTTGCCCCATCTCACTTTCTCTCTCTGCTTCTCTCTCTTTCTAGTATGTGTGTCTAAAATTCAGTGTGACCCAAGACAATTCTGATAGTTTTCTGTCTTCACATTCACACTAGTAGCATGGTTTTCACCAGTAGGTTTGGCCCATGGAACACTTGATCAAGCCGCACTAAGTCAACTGGAGGAAAAAGGTAAATATAAAAGTTGCATCACATTGTAATTTGCTGAGAATGATGTACTCTTCGGCAGACAGACGGATGACAGAATGTAGGATACTGTGAATGTTCTTGTCCTCTGTGTCTGCACTGGGAAGTGGGAGGAGTGACCGTGGACCTAGGTGATCTTATCATTTCCTTGTGATTCGTTTTCACTGTGTGTGTTTTACAGAGCATGCTTTTCTGTGTTTGCAGCCTCAGTCTCGCATTCAGTTTGGGTTGCCTCACAACAGAGGATCAGCCTGCCTGCACAAGCTAAGGGACTGGCAGGTAACTCTAACTGTTTACGTTTTCTTTGTTGACCCGTTTCTCTCTCTCTCATCCATCCCAGATTGCATAGTGCCAGCCTTCCTGAATTTTTTTTTCTTTCTAAGAAATTTCATTGTCTTGAGTCATTCAGAAAAACTTTTTTTTTTTTTTAATTTGGTTCAAAAGAAGCACTGGCTGCATAGCCTCAGCTAATTGGTTTTTAGAGGCAGGAGTGTAAGGAAGCTCATTGTTGATGCATTTGGAGAATGAAGAATGCTGAGATCACTTCTGCATAGTTATCAATAAACAGCATTTGGGTTTTACAAGAGTCTTTTCCTTGCATTGTCAGGTCATATGTGGTGGTGAGTCAGTGACTCCCTTCATTTACAAATAGGTGGATTCTCTCTGTTACTGGTAGTGGTACTTATCAGACAGACTGCAGACAGAGTTGACCAAGGATGCATTGAATGTGCTGTTCGAAGATCAATCAAAACTACAGCACAGATCGTAAGGTCTTTAAGATCTTGAACTCACTGGTTTCCCTGAAGTCTTTGTTATCATGAAAGCAGCCAGAGTCAATTTGCTGACAGTTCTGTTGCACTTTCTTTGAAATGTGAGGCTACCAGTGGGGTTGATGGGGTTATTAAAATTTTGGAAATTGAAAGCCAAATGATGCCGTGTAAGTGTCATCAAGTGCATGTTGTGGGTAAGACATTTTCTTACGAGCCCCACATTTGTCAGCGGAATCAGTTTAAGGGTTAACAATGCTGTAGGTCTGATGTCAAATTACCCTCCCTCCTTTACCCCAGTCTGCCACCGTCATCTCTCCCCCTTGCCTCCCCTCCCCACCCCCCACCCCAACCCCCCTCCCATCCTGAATGTTGACTACAGAAGGTTGGCAACTCTGCGAATAGAGGTGTGTGTGAGTGTATGTGATATATGAAGTGAAGGAACAGGCTAGCAGTGGACAGTCTGTGATGATGTTGATTGTGGTGCGTTGTGTTGATGGGATGTGCAGTGAAGGGACTGGGCAGCAGTACAGGACAATCTGTGACGATGTTGCCCAAGGCCACTCCCTCAGGCACAGGTGCAGCAAATCAGGTCACCATCATCAGCAAGCCTGCAGTCGCTACCACCGCCAAACCTACCATCCGTATTAACACTGGGCCAGGTAGGTGGGCAGCATCATGTGTGTGTGTGTGTGTGTCCAGAATTCAGTGTGTGGGTGGGGGTTAGGAGGAGGGGGAGGGAGAGAGAAGTGAGGTTTTTCAGTAGAGCTGCTGGATACAATGTAGATGCTCCTACCCTTCACTGTTCAGAAGAGTTTGTTAATGTTGAAAACATAAAAAAAATCGTGCTTTCAGCTTCAAGGTACTATATTTTATTTGTGCTATTTTCTGAAAATAGGGTCTTTCAAGGATGAGAAGATCTGAATTTATATTGATAAAAAAAGAGAAGAAAAAAAGTTTTTTTTTATCTCCCATGATTACTTTGACCAGAAAATATGTGCTGCATTCATGTAGTTCAGATGTGTGTGTGTGAATGAGGGAGAGAAACAATGTTTGCAAAATCAGAAGAATGCTGATATTATGCTGCAAATCAAGTTCCTGAATCTGAAACGATCAGGCAATCACTTGTCGGCCAAAACCAGTTGTTCCCAGAAGACAAGTATTCAGGCTCATGGGTTGGGATTTCGGGCTGTCTCTGCCAGCGCTGCATTCTGGTGGAACATTGCAGTCACTGACATTGTCAGAGCTGTCGACAGGATATCAGACTGCTCTTGGCAGGTTTCTAGCCAAGAGATAGGTCACAGGACTTGACAGTCACAGATTGCTTGTGAGGAGTAGTAGTTGCTTGGTTCCTGTGGCAGTGTAATCCATCAGCCATTCGCTTCCTTTCCTGTACTCCTGCGTTTATGTAGAAGTAGAGATTTCTTAGAGGTCTGTGTGTATGGGAATGGTATTGGCTGTATTTTTGTGTGAAAATAGTTAGAAAATAAAGGGAAAAAAAGAATATTTTAACAGATAAAGGGAATCGAAGGATCTAATGCTTGGTGAGGGATGCAGAAAGTGGGGGTTTATGCTTAGCAAAGTAATATTGATATCGACAGTAGCCAAGTATTGTTAATATCGACAAATCTTTTTTGCTGTTAATCAGGCTAAACAAGTGCTGCTGGCATCCCCATGGGGACGTTCAGAGAGGCAGGGCATAGACATGAAGCAGTTTGAAACATAGAGGAAAGAGTCTGTCATGTATTCTTCGTCGATCACTGAACTAGTGAAAGAGAGAGGAAACAGAAGCACAGTCTAAAATTAAGTTATGCAGCTCGAAGAGAATTACCGAATTACTGTAATCCATTTTCAGCTGAATAAAAAAGCAAGGGAGTTGTTATGGCTTCTTCTGAAAGGTACTCGTGTAGAATCAATTAATCAGTTTGTGGAAAGACAAGAAAACAAAGTGAGAAATCTTTTCATGTGTGATCTGCTGTTGTGTTTGGCAGCAGCAGCCATTGGTGCCTCAGGTCTGGCTCAGATAGTGACCCAGACAACACCGATCTCCACAGCTTCTACCTCTGGCACTTCCCTGCTTCCCACCTCCATCACAGCTGCCTCCAGTGGTGGGGTGCCCAACTCCTCTGGGTTGGATCTCTGTCAGCCACAAGCACCTTCAACCCACTGAAGCGCAAAGCTGAAGACGACGATTACGATGGCTGAGTGCTGCAAATGAATTGGACTGGAGAGGATGAAGCAGTGCCATGTGTTTGTGTATGTGTGCGTATGGGTTTGTATGAAAGCAGTTTGGGCATGAATTTTTATCTGTTGAAGGCTTGATACATAAAAGGCAAATGCTTGACTCACTTTTGTTATGCATCGACATACTTGGTTCATACATGTTTCACATTGGTGTCAAGGGCACGTAATTTAAAGGGAGTCAACAGTGCAGGCAGCTGGGACCAGATAAAGAATCGATTTAAAAACACTTGGCTCTCCATACACCAGCCACTCATGATTAATATCATTTGGCAAAGTTCCATTATAACGGAGCTTAGTGCCACTTTGAACAGCAAGTGTCCAGAAGTGACAAGTTTGGGTTGTATCTTGTTGATGTATAAAGCAAACATAGGCTTAGTATGCACACGCTAAACTATGTGACTGCCTCAAAATTGTTTTACAAAAATGATACCATTTGATGATGGTGCCACTGACTTTACTTTTTTTTTTTAAAAGATTAGATTTTAAAATGGCGTACATAAAGAAATTAACTACTTTTATCTTTGTGTTCTCATACACAAACTTCTCTCAGAATTCCGAACACTAAATCTGCCGAATTGGACCTTCGGAGTAGGAGTGATTCACTCCAGCATGACAAAGCCATCAGCTAAAACATTTTCATAGCTACAGAAAAAAATATCACAGCTATTATGAATGTGTATGACTACCAAAAAATGCGAGTGTGCTTGGCTTTGTAAATGTGTACGACAGCAACACAAGTGTGAATGTTGAACTTGGGTGCAAGATGAAGCTTGTATATGTATATGCATGACTCAGAATAGGGGTGTGGAAGACTACATAGATCTATTCTAACAAATGCATAAGAATTGTGTGCGCGCGCATGTCCTGCATATATTTTAGATGTTGATTTGTCAACACTTGTGAAGCCCCTGTAACCTATATTGCCAGGATAGGCGCCTTAGAAGTTGTCCTCATTATTGTTATTATAAGTGGGATTCAGTGTGCATGTACATGTGTGCAATATACAGGGTTTGTACGCTCCTTGAAACTCCTTGAAATCTGACAGCAAATTTCAAGACCTTGAAAACCTTTGAAAATCAATAAAATGTGGTTCTGTTGACCAAACCTCCTTGGAAACCTTTGAAAATCAAGCCATCGGCTCCAAAAATTTTTAATATGGGAAAAAGAAATGCAAGTTGATTTTTCTGTGTTGAGGTGAATGAAATAATATTTGAAAACAAATTGCAATCCTGGATTGCCGTCTGCAATTTAACCAAGGGAGGTAATTCAAAACGTAATATTTGATTAAGTTACAAATTATCTCCCTTGGGTAATAGCAGACGACAATGCAGGATCACGCTGATGTTTGCAAGTCCCCACCAACCAGTTTCTTACACACCATGCACAGTCTGTATGTCTCTTACAAATGGACATATTTTGCTGATTTTAGTGTTTTGGCATTTGATACAAAGAATCTGGGTTTAACGTTCTAATGTGTGGTGTACTGGCACACTCGCTGATAAAATTCAAAAAAGGAAATGGCAGTTTGGCTTTTCTGCTTTCAGGTTAATGAAAAAAAATATTGAAAAGCAAATTTTTTTGTTGTTTCCTTTGCACACAAAAAAAAAGGTTTTAGATAATTTTTTTCATCAACCTGAAGGCAGAAAAATCAAACTGCCATTTTTTTTTTTTTTTTTTTTTTTTACGCAAGTATTGTAGCCTTGAAATAAGAAAAAAAAGAACACTCCTTGAAACTTCTTCAATTTGTTCTTGGGAGTCTGTAAATATAATCTGTAGAACTTATTGCATTGGCATGTTTATGCATCTTCCCATGATGAAGAGTGCTTTGTGATCCATTAAACGTGAAAGTATTGAAATATTACCTTTGGAGTTGTCATGTGTTGCCTACTCAGTCACTGTCTGCTTGACGACTTTCTCTCGGAATTGACTTTCCCTTGTTGTCATGAGTTGCATGCTTAGTAGCTCTCCTCTTCTAGGTTTTCTCCCCTTCCTCTCAGCCTCCGTTCTCTCTCAGTCACTCACACATCTTCAATTCAGTTGCTGCAGTTTTATTTGCTGATCATCACAACAGATTTTCTGTTCTCTCTACCAGTGTCTTAATCCAGAAGTAGTACACATCAAACACAATGAATGAGGTCCACACCTCAAATAGTCACAACAGAATAGGAAGATACCATGAATATTGCGAAGTCACCCATTTTGATTGACTTTTTTTTCCCCTTTCTTAAACTAGCTATCCCATCACTGTAGGAGCTAATTCTTATTACAACAGTCACCATCAGTCTCTGGTAAAAAGGTAGAAAAAAAAAACTACTACATTACTATTCTGGTTAACAACAGTTTTCATGGTCGTACCATCAAAACACTGGTAAAGCCACTGAGAATGGAGTCCATCCACATTCCCTTTGCGAAAGACACTCATTTGCACCAGCTTACAGTATCCACAGTTGCCTTTTGTTCACAGTATTGGGAGGCAGGGAAGCAACAGCTTTACTTAGGACAGAAAATGCACGCTTCAGTTAATACGTACATGTAAAATCACAAGTGCACTGTCCACAAAACGATTCACCAGATCATTCTCTCCCAAGATTACGTGGTCTACACACTTTCTCCTTCAATATTCATTCTGATTTTTCTCTTTAAAAAAAAAAAAAAAAAAAAAAGCTGACAACATGGAACCATACAATTTACAACACAAAGTCAACTGACAATACCACAAAATGGGACATTTTCACTGAAATTGTACATATTTCTTCCAATGAAACTGTACACACTTCAAAATGAAACTGTTTTGGTGGTTGTGGCCAGTGCAAATAAATTACTTGCAATTAGATTAATTGCATTGCTGCATCTTTCCTACACACTTCCCTGGAAGATATGCCTCGAATGCCCTCCTGAAACAACTTCCATGTAAGCAACATTTAACAAAATACTGTTTTCTAAGACTATAATATCCAAGAAAATACAAAGTGGATTACACATATGGAGGGAGGTAGGGGTTGAACCGTACACACTTAAGCTGAGTGACCTGCAACTAAAATTCTTCCAAGGCAACATCTACAAAAAATTAACAGAAATTTCAGAACCAAATGGACATAACCGACCTTACTCTTCATAAAACTCAATACATGTGAACAACACCAACAGTATCATAGTACAAGTTCACCCATTTCCACTATTTAATACAGAATCACACCGCATTAGGACTGAGGCTTTTGGTTACCGAGAACTAAAACTGGTTAACTCTATTTTCAGCCTTTTCAAAATGCAAAGAACAAAAAAAACTCGAGGACAGTCCCAACATATGATTAAACATCCTAACAAGATGAAAAAAAAGCTTTGTTCATGTATAAATGTCAACAACCAAAAATAATTTGCTATGCTCATTACATAAAATGACCTTCATAAGCTTTGAATATCACAAGTCAGAATAAGATGAAACAATATACTGCATGAAAAACCTTGCAGACTATCAACTCTCCGGCACACATTACAATGTGGCCAAAACAAAATGGCCATGATCAGGGCTCCATAGGACCCAGCTCCACAGAACAACAAACAACACTGTAACCACCCATCCAGTTCCAACGCTGTGACATACAAGATCTATCCAAAATCCCCTGAATTTTTTTTTTTTTTTTTTCATGTCTGCCTCTAAAGAGAATTCTTTAGTTCTCTCTTCACATTACAATAAAGATCTTACTGCAAGTTTCTGTTGTCTTGAAGTGACCAGATTATCCAGCTCTGTAAAAAAGATAACAATAACAGCTGTTCTGTTCTGTGCTGTTTCCTTACACTATACATATATATTCTTATCAGATCCCCCCCCCCCCCCCCCCCCAAACATCCTCCTTGCGTGACAAAACAAAAATGGTAATGACTGCAGCCTTTCTAATTACCACTTAAATGACCAGGTTCGTGCTCGTTCTTTACCAAAACCTCCAATGGCAGGTCAACTATCTAAGCAATCGATTGTGAAATGTTTGGATAGATCTTGTAGTCAAAGCAATCATTTGTAACTAATTGGGACATACAAGGAAAACCACAACATTACAGAAACATAAGCAAGCAGAACAGAGCTGGGGGTAAAAAAAAAAAAAAAAAAAAAAAAAAAAAAAAAAAGGGGGAAGATGCGTTCCTTGAAACGAGAGTGACAAACATGACAACCAGACAACACAATAAACGAGGGCACGGCACACAAGTGGCAAGTTTACAGCTGTGTTACTTCCGCAAAACAAGGCTTGATCTGATAATGCTGGAACGAGATTGACACCTCATAGCAGAGGAGTCACCAGTTCGTTCTGTCTCATTCAGGAAAAGACGGGGAGGAGAGGGAGAGACCACAGGGGCAGGGAGGTGGGTGAAGTGGAGGAACTCTCCTCCATCTTTTTTCCACAATAAGTCTTCAAACTGATGACACCAACTGCACAGTCCAATTCTAACACATATAAGCCAGACATGACACTTTTGTGTTTTGAGTAATTACAAACCATCAGAGATCAAACCTGAACAGTGATGACAACACATGAAGATAAATTTTCTTTCAGTGTTTGTTCCATGTGGGGGGATAAAGGCCTCTCTATCAGTGTGTTTATTAAACCTGAGGTCAATACACATCCAGATGACTTAGTCAGGTGCATGTTGTGTCATCCAGAAAGATCTGAGCTGCTTAACAAAAAAATTTTCAAGACTGAAACAAGACTTATGGCATCATCTTCTAGTGCAGCATGAGGACTCAAATCTTCCTTCCCTCTATCAACTAAACATTTCTAAAGCAACCAGTCTGCGAAAGTACCAAACAAGCTATGTACAGCTGCCATCGACAGCCCATTCTGTTCACTAATCCCTGTACACATCGTACACAATAATACTGTCCTTATGTACACCAACACACACAAGATTAGCACCTGTACAGCCTGCAAGTGGATGCACACAACCGGTTTTGCTTCACACAAACCCCACATGAAGCAAAATCATTCTGACATTAGTTATGGAATGTACAGCATGGGCTCCCCTTTATTTACATTGTTCCACCAGAGACAGAAACCGGATCCATGTTTTGCACTTGCGGTACTATGATACTTGATGTCAAGAATGACGATGCACAGCTCATTCACCTTTCAGAGACAACTTGGATTACCCAGTTAATGTGATCAATCATGACAGACACATTCTCGGAAAGAGGAAGAAACAAAAAAAAATGAAATCTGGATTAGGACATGGGATGGGGCAGAGAGAAGACAGGAAAACAAATGTCCCATTTACTTACAAATGAAATTTGTCCATAGCAACTCATATTCAAACCTCTGATGGACTTGCTGCCTTGCAATTTTTTTTTTCTTTGTGTACAGTATTATGCACATACTCTTGTTTCATCTCAATGTTTACTGTACATATGTTGGTTACCGTACTACAAAATAAATCACAGAAACGTGCAAAGCAAAAAATAAGATCACAGAAAAAAAAAAAAAAGTCAACAGAAACCAGTAAGACATCAAAATGCGTATCTTGATGACAGGAAAGACTAACATGACTATGAACCAACGAGAAAAGCAAAGCCAGCAATAACAAATTGCACATAACACACTTAACACGCATGCACAAGAAATGACACATATCAACATTTTTTTATGGTTTTATAATATCTTTAAGTTTTTTTTTCTTTACATTACATTTTGATTTTTTTTTTCTTATATTTTTTGTATGACTTCATGATACAAGTTGACACACAGAACACAAAGTTCAAAATTAACATTACTTCATTAAGTGAGGATCAAGGAAAAAGAACCTGAAATTTTCTTTTTAAATAAAACCTATTTCTCAACGAATTAGGAAGCTAACAGAAAGAAAATGCTGGTTGTTCCTGAGCAAACTATGCTGTCCATCCAGCAAACAGTGCCTGATTGAAAAGAAAACAGGGAGCCACATTTCACCTGAAGTACCTACAGATCAATATTCGATTGAGTGTGAGACGTTATTTCCACCAAACGAAGGTCAGTCTGTACTTAGCCATGAAAGGTAATCTCCATTTCCTTTTCAAAGTTTGATAACTTCAAAGAAGCTATGGTCAGAAGTGTTGGATGGACAACAGAGCATGCTCAAGTTTATTTTTGCTTATAAAACTGACATAACTGTAGCCAAATTAAACTGCAGCAACTGTTTGGACAAAAGGGTGGATGTCCTCAGTATCCAGGTGCATCTCTGAAGCACACGAGCCCCTCTTCGGCAGGATGAGCTTCTCCGACCCGGTCCCGCTCTCGTCGTACAGGCGCTTGATCCCGTCATAGATGTTGTCCGACTCCAGGTCCTCCACCTTGCGTTTCTTGGATTTCACAGGGGAGGTGGTGGACTTGGCCTCATAGCCGGTCAGGAGCATGCCACCCTGGTCCAGCAGCCAAGCCATCCTCTCTCGGCAGGAGATCACTTCTCCATTCTCCGCCTGCAAGACAATCAGGGATGACAGGAGTTCAAGTTTCAAGTTTCAATCATTACAGCCAAGCCAACTGCACAGAGCCTTTTCACGTCTGTCAAAGTCATGCACGAAAAAAAAAAAGTCACATAAAAGAAAGTCTCACCATTGAAAAGATGCTGTATCCTGAAACAACTAACAAGATGTAGCTGTAATACGGTAGCTTAACTTCTGACATCTGAAGACTTATAACTTCAGGCTGTGCTGAGAGCACCTGGTATTCTTCTTTGTTTTTACTCACCCAGATTTAAAAATAATAATAATAATAATCAAGATTTCGGTGCCACACACAATATATAGAAAATACCATATGGGCAAATGCGCACAGCAGAAATGAATGTTACGTGTTCACACTGGACAGTGTTTACAAGTTCCACAACCTAAATTGTCAGATCACAACAAAAAAAAAGCTGGCGTGTCATAAACTGCATTATGAGAAAAATGTTTATAAACATGGTTCCAGAACAAAGACAAGAGAATGGCCAACAAAGGCAGAAAAACAGGCGACAGTACGACAAAGTAGGGTGACCTAACTCCCGATACTCTCACGATCCTAGTTCATGAGATAAAAAGCCAGCAATAAACGTCATAGTTGGGGGATGGTCTGGCTCATGCTCACAGCCATTTGCTTTGTCAGAACACTATTCAGTTCAGTGTTTATTATTGACTTTATTCGATTGTTTTTCCATTCACTATGACGTCACCACCAAGCACTTTACGTACTTGACCTTGCCGTACATTTACCACAGATCAAGTGCTGGGAATATTGAATAGACAGTTGGTTTTCCTAATACAGATGAAGAAGACCCAGACAGCCACGAGTAAAGAACGATAGTGATGGCTTGACCGAATTATTCCAACGTGAAGCGTTGGACCCGTTGCCAACTTGTTATGACAGGCTGATAAGACGCCCACTTACTACCCTACCGCGTGTGCCCCAGTGTTTTTTTTGCGTTGAGCCAGCCAGCACTGACTGACTGTTCACTAACTCTATGTGAGGGAGCCAACTAAGACTTTAGGCAACGAACTTCACACACACGCTGTGGGCCCACTCTCTCGCTGGTCGAGGTTGAAGGGGGCGTGGCCAACTGACACGTGAGAGGCGAGTATCACAGACGTCTTTCGAGTGGGTGTACAGCTGATCAACTGAATGACAAGGGTTCAGAGACCAACAGGCACATGAATGACTTTGTGTTCATAAAAAAAAATATATATATATATTACTGTTGAGAGTGAAAGGGACGTGTGTGTGACGTGTGTGTGTGTGTGTGTGTGTGTGTGTGTGTGTGTGTGTGTGTGGTGTGTGTGTGTGTGTGTGTGTGTGTGTGTGTGTGTGTGTGTGTGTGTGTTTTTCCTTTTTCTTTCTTACATGTGTACCAGTTAGGCATAAGAATGTGTGTGTGTGTGTGTGTGTGTGTGTGTGTGTGTGTGTGTGTGTGTGTGCTATTGGAGTAGTTGTATTTGTGGCTGTTTCATGCACTTTTCTGTTGGAAATACCATACTTTCTGGTCTTCAGTTGTGAGTGGAGTATTTTTCCTCCATTGTTGAGAGTTTTGGCATTCTTTCTTTATTTTTACGCTTAGAAGAAACATAACATTCTTTTTTTTTTTTTTTGCATTTTTTTTTCACTTGAATCACTAAAAAATTGAAATTGTTGTTGACTTACCATTACTAACATGTTACGATATAATAAAAGTACAGTGTATCTCCTCCATTTTACAAAAAATAGCATGAGATTTGGTTGTTTAGTTCCAGAGATATCCGCGTTTCACATATGCTGGTATACAATAAGAGCTTTTTTTTTTTGAAAATGGCTGGCGATGGGGATTTATGCAAAATAGAATGTCTGGCGGCGTGAGTCAAAGTCATGCAAAAACAAACACAAAAAAATAGTACTCATTGCATTCAACGTTTTTGGATGAAAATCATAGTAAAAAGTTTGAGAAGAATACTACTCATTGCGTTTTGTGTGAGAGAATAGTACTCATTGCACGAGTACTATTCTCTCACACAAATGAGAATAGTACTCATTGCATTCAACGCCTTCTTCCTTGCGCTGAACACAGAAGCAATCTGAAGCGATCAAAGCTAAGTGCATTTTCGTTATTTGTTTCATTTTTGTTTTACACCTGAAGAAGACCTACGAGGTCGAAATGCGTTGTGTTTTTGTCCTGTGACTCGTTTCCTGTCCATGTTTAGAGGGGGTGGTTCGCTGACATTATTTTAAGATTTGCTTAAAGCAGATCAAAGGAAAGAAAAACCTGTCTTGCTTAAAACAGATCAAAGGAAAGAAAAACCTATCTGCTGACATGAACAGTTTTAAGCTAGAGAGGTTGTAAACACTTCCAGCCATAATTGTACAAATCAAAGAATGAGTACCAACCAGTTCAATTTGCATATACACACAACTGAAAACTACCTGGATCACAGTCTGCATCATGAGGTTCAGCTTGAGCCAGTGCTGCGGGATGACTTGCTCCAGTTCCAGGCTGACAAGGGCCAGGGCCACCACAGAGGGGCGGTCACGGGCCATGTCCGCATGACAGAGCAGCGTCAGAAGCTTTCGGGTGTGGAGTGCCAGGAACCGCGAGGGGGTCATGTCCTTCAGGTGAGTCAGCAGGTAGGGGAAGTTCCTCATCATCAGAAAATGGATCTGCAACAATCACCGCCCTGCATGGTCAGTTTGTGATGAGGAAAATAGTCTTTAGTTGTGCATGTATGTTACTGAAACTGTGTAAGATAAATGCAAGGTACTGCTGTATTTCTCTCACTGTGTCACATACGGGTATATGGGCATGGAGACAGCTCTCGTTCACAACCTACTGTACCTTCATTGGGGAGGGAGGGAGAATGGGACTTTGTGGAAAGAGACATTATTTTCTTTTCCTTACTTGCATTAAAACTTATCTTCATAACTGAACAGGTACAGGAAAACTTCCTGGTTTTTATTTTTTTTTTTCCAGTTTCAGTTCTGTTTTAAAATCTGCTTAATATATGTTTATATTTACATCCCACTCAACTCACCTTCTGCTGCCATGCATGAGTTCCCATCTCAGAGTGCTAACTGATACTTTATCATACAGATTATCTACTCAACAAGCATCATCACTTTATTCAGTATTCATAAACCAAAAACTATCAGGCAACTGTCAATAAAACAAAACAAAAAAAAAAAGACTGATGATGCTGCAAGTTAAACGAGTTTTATACACAATGAAACATGTCAATAGCACACATTACCAATTTACATGAAAACAAGAATTCAAAAGCGAGCAACAAATATTTCATACACAATCACATCAGAGCAGACACGGAAGTGGTGTTCTCACCAAATGCAAAAAGTCAATGGCTGTAACAGCCTTGGGGTTCCAGTCCAGCTTAGTCAGGATAACCAGTTCCATGCGAAGAACTTCTGACACTGAACAACCACACTGACTTTTTCGCACAAGATCCAGAGTGATGGGGATCGCCTGCAAACAACAAAGTCCACTGATAACAGTGATATCTGGCAAACCAAAACTATCAGTAACATAATCTCTCAAGATCGACTGTTTTACACTGTGCCAGGAGTTTAAGCAGCATATGACCTGTCTATCCAAGACAGAATGTTCTACCACTGTTCTGAGGACTGTGTATGGCTACTAAATATATGTAATCTATGTCTCACCCTGCACAAATGTATACCTCAACCAAGTGTCTTATGTGCCACTGACAAATAAAAGATGTCAGTCATGACCGACTGATAAAGAAGTAGGCCATTGTAAATCAATACGTTTCACCTGCTACGCTAAAAACACACCTGATATATGTAGACAGTTCCCTCTGTTTCACACTCTGAACAGCTTGAAGGTGTAAATTAACTGACATGCAAGTAGATGTACATGAAATATAAAAACACCTACAGACAAAACGCTGATAGAGATAGAAAACTACAACTTAAGCCTAACCAGTTATACTTGCACATACTCACCCATGCACACACACCCTAGGAGCAACCCCTCTTCATGTCCTATGTCCTATATGAATAAATGCTATCTTGATTCAGTGTGCGATTCAAAAATCAGCGATGATGAGCAACCCCTCTTCATGTCCTATGTCCTATATGAATAAATGCTATTTTGATTCAGTGTGCGATTAAAAAATCAGCAATGATGACCTGTAGGTTTGGTACAGCAAATTTGTATTCACACCCAAGAAGATAATTCTTCTCTTTCCTTTTCTTTTCTTTTCAGCTTCAGGTTTGTATCACTACTGAACAATACCTTCACTTAAAAAGTGTCCACAAAGATACAGATCGACACCAACAATGAAAATGTAACAACCGCCAGTCTGATCCAGCGCTTACTTCATCGTCGTCTTCCAGTGTTTTGGCTGCGATGTATAGGCAGCTGATGGCAACGCAGCGCAGATACTTGGGGCGAATCTGAAACATTGTTTTTTTTTTTATCAAATTTAGAAAATACTAAATCTATGTCACACACAAACAGAATTTTTCATGTAGTTTTACTGATTATTCTGAGCTTATCCTCATGCAGCATGATTAATTTCGAATTTTCATGACAGCACAAATAATATACGTTGGCAAATTAGCACATGTAAGAAATAATCAAACTAACATTGAAAAAAAAACAAGAAGAAACAAAACATACGGAGACAAGAAGCAGAAAGGCAACAGTACCAAGAATAACCACTTCAAACAGTTATCACCTTTACTGGTCCTTTATACTGCTTACTGCCACTGACGGGAATACTGTATAGCCCTTTAATCTACCTGTAAAAACTAACAGGTTGGTTGGGGTGAGGGGGAGGGGGTTCAATCAATCCATGAGTCTGAGCAAAAGGTGTCTTCTTTTAAAATCATGTACATTTCTTTTCACAAGCATTTTTTTCAAACCCATTGGCACAAACAGAAATCTCTTTATAAGCTTAAGCATGCATGTGACTCTAAAATCAGATGTAACTGTTCAAAACTGCAACTACCTTGACAAGGGTGGATACCCGATCCATAATGGAAATGGCCAGCGCGTAAGTTTCTGGTGCAAAGTCGAAAGACTGACTCAGCTGCATTATCCAGAAAGCCTCTTTGTCTCTCTCCATGTCAGTAATCTCCTGAGAAAGAAATACATACAGGAATGAATGTTTCATTCGATAAACCTCCAAAATCTAAAAGCATTTTACACTCAAGTTACATTCAACTTACATGGTTAACAATCTGATTAAAAGAATATGAATAATGAAAAGTATCCCCTTCAAGTTAAAATATTTCATTAATGTTTAAAGTGGTTTTTGTTAATCTCTCTCTCTCTCTCTCTCTCTCTAAACTGAAGTTAGTTGTGCTACTAGAAAAAATTATAAACTCAAAAACAAATATCAAATTAAAACAGTAATGAGCAAATCACAAGACACACTAATTCATAACATATAAACTGTTAAAAGTAATGAATACATCAAATATAAATTAAGTTCTTTTTTTCAAAGTTTGATTTAATTTACAAATCAATTCTCTAAAAACTCCAATGGCGTTTCTCGATGACAAATATAATTTTCTATGTCATAGAGAATATATGTAACAGTTAACGTCTTTTGTAAACATGAACTTTAAAATAATTTCAACCATTCATCCCTGAAATGTTATTCTAACCAGTGAGTGTAAACTTCAATAAGAGACGATAATATCCTTGCGATGGATGGGGCCCTGCAGATCAGATTAACAACAACACATACCACCATCTCATCCCAAATTCACATGGGACAGTACACTTCCTCTCTGACAAAGCAACCAAAACTTCAAAAGTGTACACAAAGTATCTAACACGTCTGTACATGCTGATCTGCTTTCAACTGGACTCTCCAACATGGGATCAATCTTTTAACTACTGATCTGCTCGTATTTGCCAGGTGCTACCATGTACCAACTGAACACTGATCTATTCATATTTTCTGTCAACTTTACAAACCATCTGTTCAAAACTCTTGTAGCTGTCCTTTGCTGTGTGATTCATGCTCAAAAATGTTTTTTTTTTTTTTTTTCAACCTTATCATCTAAAGTGACTGCAAAAAAAAAAAAAGTGATACTTCAGAAACAGAAGACAGTCCACTTAACACGACTCGTAACAACTACTCAGGCAACAGTTAGACTGTACCAGTGTGTGTGAAATCAATTCAGAATTCACAGGCCATGAATTAGATGATTTTTTTTTTCTAACTGATTTCCAGATGTCTCAAGTATTGTCGTGTGATCTAATCAGTCATTTATGCACATCGAACAACTCTGAGAGCCAGCTCTTGATTTTTATTCAAACTTCAGTGTGATTCAGACTTGCACTGGTTTTATGTTGTTGTTTTTAAATAGTACCCCCACTTTCATGGCTTCATGATCACCAAACACTTTCAAAAAACAAAAACAAAAAAAAAAAAAAAAAAAAAAAAGGTGATAAGAGAGTTGAAAGGGTTACCTGAGTACTACTGGCTGGCCTGGGCATGATGGGTTTCCACTGCTCTTGCTCCTTGCCAAGAGTGGCCTCAAGCCTCTGCTTGACGCGCTCATCATTCAAACCACTGGCAAACATCCTTCCCCACTAACCTGCTGACACACCAAGATGCCTGCAACAGACCAAGACACAACTTTTTTTTATACAAGTGTCAATCCTACACTTAAAAAGGCTTTTGTATCCAGGCAATAATTGTATGTTACCCTCATAAATGCAAACTCGGTAAATGAATTGATTATTATCTATGTAATCTTGAATTACTTCACGTTGATTTTCAGTTGGTTTTGAAATGATTTTAAAAGAAGACTGATTCCTGTACAAGTATCTCCTGTTTTTTAGCATTTCTCTCCTTTACAGTATAATATTTTCTAAGCTAAGATTAATCCTGCCTAACTTAACTGTCGGAAACAGTTAATGAACCTCAGTTTTCACATATTCCCCACAGAATTTTTTATACGAGGCTCAAAACAACCTTCTGTGCCTAAAAGACAAGATCAATGCTAAAAACTTGAGGTCAGTAAAACAGACATTTTCATTCAGGCGTTCATATATCTTTTCTACACTTAAAGACTCAGATCAATGTGTAATAATATGCATTTTATGACTGCTGGATGTATTGATATTTGTATTCTATAAAGACACTTGCATAAAACTGCTCAAAGGAAGGCGCTGGATTGGTGCGTGCAAGACCAAGCAGTCTCTATATTGTCATGCTGTCAAGTGTACTAACATCCAATCCATCTCATAAATTTCATATTAGTAAACACCTTAACATCTTTAAAAACAAAACAGTATATCACTTGCTTGAACAAACTGGGGGTGGGGGGGGGGGGGGAGTGTGTTCATTCTACACAGTGAAGTTCTACTTCCCCCATTAACATGAGAAGGGTATGACTATAAGCAGTAAAAGACACAATATCTCTCTCTCTCCCTCTCTCCCTCTCACACACACACACACACACACACACACACACACACACACACACACACACACACAACTATAAAACAGTTACTAAAATAGCAAGCAAACTTGATCTAGCGCAGTAAAAAAAAAAATGTTTTACACATCAGAAAGCAATAAGTAAGTGAAAGAATAAAGGTAAGGAAAGTGCAAACTGATCTGGCTTAGTCAGCCAAACAAAAATAGGCCTAGTGACTGGTAACCTGAGAGTGACATACATTTGAAAAGTCTTTACCATCTGGAGAAAAATATCTGCAGCTACTGTTCACTCTCTGACAAGGGCAGTCATTCATTCAGGCTAACACCACTTCTCTGTTCGGTTCCCACACTAATTCATTGAGATACATCGGTTGAGTTCATGTCTGGAGACTGTAACTGTTCAGTTTTCTTGTTCTGAATGCCTGCTACCCAGATCATCTCATGTTCACAATTTACAGTACTGGACACCTCGTCAGCAGCCAGAAAGAGACAAGTGGCAGATAAGGGTTCCCCCCACCCACCCCCTCCAAAAGACGGGAGAGCATCTGAACCTTGTTTGATCAAAGGTAACTTGAATGACTGACTTGTATTTCAAAAAGCAGTAAAATGTTTGACATAACGTGAAACTGTTCTTATTCATATCACAGTAAATGCCAAGTAATTTCCCATTAGTAAACAGTTAATCAGATCTTTGCAGCTGATGATCAGTTTTTTCATTAACTCCACAGAAAGTAATTTACAGTTATTATACTGTAAGTGTGTGAACAGTTCCAGACACCAGTTCTTCCAAAACCTTTGTTTATTGTCCCATTTGTGACACAGGTAAGCTTATAAAGCAAGAAAGCAGTAACATAACTGTCATTTCAGCAAAGAAACTGCTGTGGAAGGGTTCTTGGAGCAGACAATCAAAAGCGAATATGCAAGTAGAGCAGCATTTTAAAGTCACAAGAATCTATCAGTAAGTAATTTCTGAACAGCAAAACAGATTTTGATTTTCAAATCAATCTTAAGAATTTAAAACCAAACAACTAACAACAGCACAACAAAAACAGGCTTTGATTTTCAAATCAGTCGAAGAATTTGGAAATCAACTAACCTGGCACTTCCAAAATATCTGAGCATCATCATGACTCTATTGAAGTCCACGGTATATCAAACATGACCCTCCAGCTATACATTCTCAGAAACACTTTCAGGTTTCATATCAGTCCACCTTTCACCTTCTGTATCTGTCCCCCCCCCTTCTTCTGTATCCCTCTTCTTCCTCATAAGAATAGGTAAACTACATAATGCATGTAGCTGTAGTATCATGAACAAAATGTCTGTACAAGAAAAAAAAATTTTTTTTTAGTCTATTCATGAAGCTGCTACAATGTCTTAGTAAACATAAATCAGATGACATCTACTTTCATCAACACTAATAATGCGAAACACCAATTAATGACAATAATATTATGTACAACTGTTGACAAACTTTATAACATGAATTTTGGGACTGGACCCCCTTTTTAAAATCCACCAAGATTACTTCCCTTTCAAAGAAACTGTTTGAGTTTCTCTTTTTATTATTTTTCTTATCAACAAACCAGTTTAAATATGCCAACATCTGTTTATTAAACATTTGTTAACCACTTAGAGTATTTTCTAATTAAATTCAAAATGATCGCTGGTAAAAAAAAAAAAAAAAAGAGAGAAAACTTGTTTGAAGCAGACCAACAGTCAGAAGAAGGGGACTTGTCAACTCCTGTTTTGCTTTAACTGACGTACATGAGCATTTCAAAAAACACTCTTGTTTTTTTTTTCTTTTAAAGTCATGTGACTATGTGACCTGAGGAACAGATGCAGTCCTAATTAAATTTTTTTCCTAGTCACAAGAATTATTTTTAGCCACGATCTGTTACAAACATGATGCAATCAAAAGAAAAGAAAATGTCACTGATTAACTTATAGCATCCAAGGACATGACAATGACATTTCATGTAGAACTATAAGTATTAGACTTTTGTTCAACAATTTCAGTTGTGCATGTCTGTCTGACTTTTTTTTTTTTTTCCTTTTTTTTTTTTTCGTAAGCAAGTTACTTAACATGAACTCTCCTTGGCTGTTACTTTTTCTTGTATGATCAGATGATTTCAAGATTATCTACACTCAGTGATTCCAACTGGTTGAACAAAGAATCGTTTTATAAAAACTTGGTTCATAATAACTTTTTGTTGTTTCAGTACTGCCAGGGTTGCATCAATTCTGGATTATGAAGAGGGGTGGGGAGCAAGCATAGTAGTTAGAAATTATCCATTGTATAAATTCGTTGGAAGAGAGCGGTTTCTGCATTTACTTTGGATAAATAGTGAGAAGCCCATCAAACACACACACACACACACACACACACACACTGGAATATCAAGTTTCTAAAACTACGTCACCAGGGAATCTGACCTTGACAACATTCCGTCGGCCATTTTGTCAGAACGTCGTATTTGTCGTTCATGATCTTTAACAAATCGACTTTTCTACGTCAGATCTCTTCTGGTAATGTAAGAACACCAACCTAGTCATAAAAACGTTACAAAACACCGGTTATCCAAATAAATGAAGAATCCCGAAGTCAAAACAGAAAACAGAACGCTTGAATATCTAACCTAGATTATGCATCGTCTGCAAAAGCCCAGAACATTCGTCTCAAAAAGATCAAGCAAGTCGTTATTTTTTGCTAAAATACCCTTACCTGAGAACAAACCGGGCACAATTTTGAGACCCTGGACACCCTCTGGTCCATACACGGTCTTTGAGTTACATTTACTGCGCTGATACCTCCATTTTCTTTCGAAAATGTGACAGGAGTAAATAAATGTAAACTACTTCTTCGGAACAAGTCCCCAGCTGACGGAAAATTTTAGCTATTAATAGCTGCAAACAACAAATGAATTATTCCGCGAAATGAATACTCACGTACTTAAATATTGCTTGAAAATAAATCTGCTTTGGACACTTATTCTATGATACATTTTTCTGGTTCACAGTATGTGTTTTTTTTAGGTAATACTTATCGCTGATAGAAGGTTTTATTTGCTACATTAGGGAATATATTCTATGCGTAGTATGACAGTACAAACAGTTTCATAACATTAACATTTCCTGATGCAAGTGCTCGTCCAACGCAGTTTTTAGAATAACAATTTTCCTTTTACAAAATGTATAAAACAATATAAGAATCTAACACAAACCGTTTTAAGTGGTAAATATCTTCAGTTTTGCTCAGATTTTGTAGAACTGGCCTTGTGTTTACATCATTATCGTGGCTTTCTTATGCAAATAAGTGAGTGACCAATCGCTGCTGTCGTTTCAACTGTGTCCAATCAACTTGAATTTGACCTGACAAGCGCCACATTCGAACCACCCACTCGGCGTCTGCACACAACTATCTTTGAGAGCAGCTGATCAAAACAGTGTAGGCTAGCCCTAGTGTCAAGGCTTTTGCCGTTCAGTCGGAACAAGGACAGTGTCAGCAACGAAAATCATGCGATAATACGCAGAGCAACTGATTGTGCTTAGCTAAGTATTATCTATGTCAACAACTTTTTTTTCGCCGTTAATCAGGCAAAGCGAGTGCTTCGTATTTCGGTAGGCCTAGCCTAGGCTAAGAAGTAGCCGGTAAGTCAGCTCGGCCTCACACCCGTGCTTGACCGTGGAGAGGTCAAAACGCCGAAGACTTCTTGAAGAAATAATTACTGCTACATTATGACAACGGCATGCATTTCAACTTCTGTTGAATCAAATGTGAGTATGTTTTTAAGTAAATCCTGTCGATTGACAAGTGTATCTTCGAGTTCTTGCTTACTCACATTCGTGTTAGTCCAATAATCGATGCAATCATGACTGATTGTAAGTGTAACGCCGTATAATTCAGGCATAAAAAAAAGAAAAAAAAAGAAAGAAAGAAAAAGACACGGGATACCGTTAATGACAAATGAAGGTGTAACAAAACTCGGATCAGCATTAAGTTCTCTGGTAGGGGCCTATAACAAACAAGAAAAATCAGAGGAGAAAATTTTCAAACAACATTGTTCAAAAAACAGCAGACTTTACTCTTTCAGTCAGAGAATTATTGAAAACTGGAACTCGTTACCATATGTAGTAAAGCATGCACAAAGTGTGAACTCCTTCAAAGGTCTTATTGACACTCGCAGGAGATTTGATGAAAAATTTTAGGATTACGATGAATGCACAATCCAAAATATAGGCTACCAGTTGAAACTACGATATAAAAGGATGGGGCATATAGGCTGTACAGCCTCGACTTAAGTCAGCTCCTAACACTACTACTACTACTATAACTATCTACGTATAGGCTAATAAAGATGGGCTATCTTTTGTCTCCGTTCATTGGATGTCCAGTCGCCACAATCTAGCTGATAGTATTGACAATATTTTCGCGCTTGGTGTTACAGCAGATCTGATACTCAAGCAAAAATAAAAATCGTAGACTTACTCTAAAACTAGAGTCTAACCCTCCATATTTTGTGTTTTTCAGTTAGGATTGCATACGATTCAGATTTTGGGTTTCTTTAATTTACACTCCTTTCATAATGGGTTCTGTTACTAGTGTTAGGCTGGGATAGGAACAAACAAAACAAAACAAACAAACAAATGTGTGTGTGTGCACATTTGTGTGTGAAGGGGGTGGGAGAATGTGGGAAAGCATTGAGGAAAGCAGGGGGGGGGGGGGGGGGGGGGGGGGGGGGGGGGGGGGGGGGGGGGGGGGGGGGGGGGGGGGGGGGGGGGCTAGCAACAACAAATGAAAAAGAAGAAAAAAATTAAATAGCAATTAATCAGATTTCATTGATTCTGTACTATGTATCTATGACTGATCATTTTTATTCCTAGGGGTAACAGATACACAAGAAGACGCATATTTCCATGTGGCCCTTCAGGTGTATCTTTTTTCTTATGAAATATAGAACTAAGGATAACAAGAGCAGTGATGATTCATATTAGCATTGAAGAAGAAACATACACAGTAAAACTGAATATCTTATACACATTTGCCTGTACAATCACGCATGCACACAAGCACAAACAAATCTACACAGGATACAATTTTTTCTTAAATGGGAAGAGGATATAGAAGCATCAGTCACCAAACTAGTGTCATCAGCATAGCCAGAGGAGGAATATATACTTTGATTTATGAGACAATTATGTTCAAATACACCAGCATTACGTTCATATTCAAAGTTCTTGTTCAAAAAGCAAGATTAGTTGGCAAGGCAGTGAGGAATAGGAGATAATGTTAGGGCAGAGAGAGAGAGAAACTAAAGATGCTAAAAAAAAAAAAAAATTATGCAAGAAAAGAAAAAAATGTAATGAAAGAAAGAAAGAAAAAGACACAAAGTAAAGAACAACAAAAAAAAAGAGAAAGAAGGAGAAGAGAAAAAAAATATTATCTACCTGTCCATCCTATCTCCCAACACCACTACCACCCCCCCCCCCCCCCCCCCCCCCCCCCCAAAAAAAAAAAAGGAAAGAATAAGTACATATCTTTACATGAGCAGTTTGCTGGCTCACACATAAACATGAGTACATCTGAAGTCTTTCACCTTACTGGCATTTGTATGCAGTAGCTTAGTGTGTCCAATCATTTACAGTACTAGCAAATAGTTTTGAAGCAATGGTACTTGTAATCAGCAACAGTCACTTTGGGAAAGTAAGTGAATTTGTATGTTGGTGATGATATCTATAGTAATAATATATGTAGACAAGTATTGGTAACATGAATTTTACTGCTTATCTACATAGCTATTAAGAGTACAGAATATGTATGTCCAGGATGGGGGAAATCGTGATGGTATTGCTTAAGTGCACTAAGTTGATGTATTAACTGTCAGGCTTTACACACCAAGGTTATCTCTGCACTCATAAACGCATATGCACACTTACGTGCCCACCAAACATTCACCTCAATCTTGGAATGGGATGTCACGCATTCGTTTACAACTGAGCACAAGAAATACAATTTCTATGCTACTTACAATTAAACATGAAAAAAAATTCAATTACACAAAATGAACAAATCATTACATAAAAAAGATCAATACTTCCTAATCCCGGGTCATAATAAAAAAGACTTCTTACCTGGCCAGGTTTTCACGCACACACAACCACGCTTTCACACCACACCACAGTTCTTGAGAAAGTCTCTTCAAGTCTTTCTCAGCACTGCTTGATGGTGACACCCTTGGTTGACTGGCTCCAGGTATCAGGACTAGGTCTTCGTGGTCGTCTCTGGGATCTCGACGTAGAACTCTTCTTCTTCGTCTCTTTCACCCACCTCTGGGTTCAAATTCAGTTTGTCTGTCTTCACCCACCTCTGGGCTTCAAACTTTAGTTTTCTTCTCTTCCAGCTTGTCTTTAACCCTATGACTTTGCTGTCTCTTCTATCTCCCAGACCACGTTTCTCTCGACCCTACAACCTACTCTCTCTCCTGCCTTCTCTCTCTCTCTTGTGGTGTTATTCTCCCCCTTTACACGTTGTCCTCCCTCAGTTTATGTAGGGATGGAAAGAAAGGATTCCCCTTCGGGCCATGCCTTTGTCCATGCTGCTTCTCAAAGCCCCCTGTTCACAAGTACCCTGAATTCTCCATTCGCTACATTCTTCCACCCATCAGCATTTACACTCATCCCTACCTAATTGGTTAGCAAACAAACACTTAGCACCAAATGGACATCGAAAATTCCCGCCGATTTCGGGGGCCACTTTATTAACACAGTAATTATTTTAAAGAGGGCTACGACAAAAACGTCCAGGCGCATTCAACCAGCCTGACAAT
This sequence comes from Conus betulinus, assembly GCA_016801955.1. Taxonomy (NCBI): domain Eukaryota; kingdom Metazoa; phylum Mollusca; class Gastropoda; order Neogastropoda; family Conidae; genus Conus; species Conus betulinus. The sequence continues at coordinate 513,115 of JADBJO010000650.1, read as the reverse complement.
AGAACCAACACAAGTGACCCACGGCAATACCATCTGAACGAGCGCAACACTCCTGCTCTTCAATTACTGTTTACAAAGCGACCTCAGCTGACTGAGTATGTAGCGCCCACTTGATGCACCGAGGCCCTAGTGGTTACGTCCCTCCCCCCTTTCACTATCGGGAAGGTCCGAACCCCTACTACCTTAGGTGCCATCTGTCACCTGACCACTTCGTCCTCCTTGACACAGTTCGACCGTGTGCGGTGGGTAAGGCACACTGGTTAATGGGTCTGTTACCTATTTGTATACTACGTACAACGTCCCTTTGCCTCTAAGCGTGTAATGCCTTTTGTGAGAAGTTTCACGCCCTTGACAATGTAAACGTTTTTTTTTTCTGTAAGATTCTGAGCTTCGATGGCATTTAAGCACAGGTGAAAGGGAGTTCCAGAATTCATGTTAAATTTGGACTGAATAGTTTAATGGGGCTCATCCACATGAACATTCCTTTATTGATGGCAAACATATCCTTTGATGGTAGAGATCCAATCTGAATAGGATCCAGTTCAGTAAGGCTCGAGGATTTTTGGAAAACTGCTTTAAGGGCACATTTGTTGATATTCATTAAAGGTTTCAAAACTCTGGTTGCACTATTTGACACGTCCAGTGCAAATTCAATGATTGAAGAAAGTTTTTATCAAATCAGGAATGATTTTTGGGCATGAAAGTTCAAAAAGTGCTTAATCCTGTATATGTTCATTGCGCACGTACTTTATTAACAGTGAGTTTATTCCGTCAATTCACGCCTGTCTTGTTTTAAAGTATTTTACAGTTCAGGGGATGGGGGTTTGAGGAAAGGGGGAATGAAGGCGTGTCTGTTGATCCGGTAGCAACAACTTTTTGTATTCAGGTCAAGTTGAGTAAGTCACTTGGGACTGAGTGATTTCTGAACCCCTATTTTGTATATTTTTGACAAAATCTCAGTCTTAAGGGTGGATGAGGGCAGTCACTGAATGAGCAGTCATAGTGTTGTTAGGAGTGGAAGGCAACGCAGAGGATGGTTCCCCCCAAACCCCACCAAATGGGGAAATTTGTGCTCAAATTGAATAAGGAACCACACACACACACACACACACACACACAGTCCCACGCTTCCATTGACGGCCTGCAAGTAGGCTTAAAAGAATCCCTCCGCGACATTGACGGCCTACAAGTAGGCTACAAAGAATCCCTCCGCGACTTTTCCAAACATCCAATTAATCACCAGCAAATTGATATTCTACCTAGTAAATTTGATTCATTAGAAACCTATAACGGTACCCATCTGGAATATTCTAATCCCTTCGGCATTTCAGACCGGTCTCTATTGAAAATGATATCGGTTCATTTTCCGACCGAAAGAAGCTGTTTTGGGAGCGAAGTACATGATTGCCCATGTCTCCTGCCCCCGTCCACGGGGCGAAGTGAAGCAACAAAACAAAACTTACAACATTTATTCCATGGAGTTCCAAGGACTGGCATATAATGACTATCGTAGCTGATGAAAAAATTTTATGCTCATCGTGTGTGTCTGTGTGTAATCTTCCTTTGAACATGCCCCGCCCCGTCCTTTTTTTCCGATACTTTCTGATGAACTTTCGCCAATGGCCTATCAATTACTAGCTGTCCATCTGTTCGTCACCGCCCTTCAGGTGAACGCCGTCGACTCTCTCTCTCTCTCTCTCTCTCTCTCTCTCAAAGCCTAGCGTTCAAAATCACAGCCTGACAGATTCGACAGCGGGTAGACGTTGCCGCCATTCAGGTTCTGTTGATATTTGCATGTTTTCACAAATTCATGTTTTGGACCAAACGGGTAGACCAGGCCACCTGATAGTCCACTCGCCGTCCCCAAAAGCCGATCTACGGCGAGCTGCTGTGCTGTCTCTCTGACTCTCTCTCTCTCTCTCTCTTTCTCTCTCTCGTGTGTGTGTGTGTGTGTGTGCAAGAGTTTTCCTTTTTCTCCCCTCCCACCCTTACAGAGACTGAAAGGGGTTATGTGCTCTTCTTTATCCGTCGACCTCTTCATTTTTTTTGTTTGTTTTGTTTTTGTTTTTATCGCTTTCATGTTTGAGAATTACTGAAATATATGCGATTGAGGAGTCAGCATGTAACTGAGAGCAGAAAATAACGACGATCTGGGTTCTCTGTCTGGGTGAAAAGCTGGATAGGAACCGCCATGATCATTTGGGGGGGGGGGGGGGGGGGGGGGGGGGGGGGGGGGTGTCCCACGAGGACAGCTAACCCAAGGAAATCACCACAGCGCTTAGTTGCCAAGGATTACAGATTTCGGAGTGAACGAAGGAAAAGAGATAGAAAGACGAAAGAAAAAGAAAGAGCTGAGGGGAAGGACTGAATAAGTTCGGAGAAACTAAAGTGACAAAATGCAGACCTGCCCCACAAAAGCGATAGAAAAACTGATTTTAGATTTGGTGCTTTAGTGATGCCTACAGTACAAGCCTGTTCTTTACCACTCCGATTTAACAAAACGGCCACCAAAGAAAAAGGCCACCGAACCAATTCAATAGGGGCAACGGAAAAAACGGGGCAGAGGCTTAACGGTTATGAAGGTCCGGTAGGAGGGGTGGGGTGGGGTATAACATAACAGGCCTAAGCTAATCCAGTACAGAAATGAGACAACTGGGAGGGAAGGTTGACGGTAACGGGAAGGAGATTCATGGTGGTAGCAACTGGCAAAGACATACACTTTGTGGTCGGCAGCAAGGAAATCTGCATGGCCATTGAGCAGACTTTTGGGGTGAACCGGTTTTTTTTTTTTTTTTTTTTTTTTTTTTTACCCGGGAGGATGAGGGGGTGGGGTGGGGTTTGCACGCTGGAAGAGAATGGTTATGCAAAGGAGGTTTGGGGGTAGGGTGCACAACAGATGAAATTCGTCAAGTTTTAAGGTAGCAAACCGATTATTGCGAAGATAAAACACACACGCGCACACCGAGCGCTGTGTGTCGCGGTCATGGGAAAACGGCAGGTTGCATGCATACGCACATGTAGGCTACACACTCTGACTCATGCACAGCGCGTGCATACATACACCAGGCGCGGATCAGAGCCCTGAGGACACTGAAAGAGTCCGAGATGATATTTA
>JADBJO010000650.1:485000-505000 GCA_016801955.1 Conus betulinus | reverse complement strand
GGAATTCCAATAGTTATGAAAGAAAATAGTGCTCACTGTCATTTAGTTCAAGTCTTCACTCAGTTAGGCATTCTCATAGTAATGTTGCTCTGTTGTTACAGTTTCAGTTCTCCTCCGGTGAATTGCAGACGAAATATGAACAGCGCAGGGAGTGTGCCAAGCAAATCCATGCATTGTGCCGATACTTCGACTCCATGTCGCATGCTGTCTTTGCCTTCTCTGTGGGAATCATGGACTCTGCCCTGATGAAAGCTAATGTAAGTCATGATCTATAGAGCTAGCTCTCTCTCTCTCTCTCTCTCTCTCTCTCTCTCTCTCTCTCTGTGTGACTTTTATCATTTTTCTTACTCTTTTTTTCCTGATGAAAGCCTGTGAATTTTATAATTATGGGTTATTTGTGTCTTTGCCATCTCATGCACCTTGCCCTCTAGGTGACATTAAGATTATCCCATGCTGTTTATTCCAACTTTCCCATACTAGCCACATTCAAAGTCATCCTCACAGCCTCGGCTCCTGCAATCCACAAGGAGCAGTCAGTATCCAGTTACCATGTGGTCATCTGCCAGAGGAGACACTGCCCTACTGCCGAGTCATTTCAGTGGTGTTCAGTGGAAATGATTCTGATCCAGTATACACAGGACATCATGTTGTTTATGAAACCCTCCGCCCCCCCGCCTCATCAACCTCACCATGCTATTGATGATAGTAATTGCTGAGTCACAGAGCTTGAGATTGTACAAGAGCACCACCACACCCATTGGTGATAGTTCTCATGAAATTGTTAAAGCTGAAAACTTTGCCTCAAATACTCAGCTTATGTAGACTAGAGTCTCCTTTAAACAGTCTGTTAAGATTCAGCAGTCAAGGAGCTAATACTGTACTGGCCTGGCCTGGCCTGGATGTCTTGTAATCCAGCACCATTTGACAAGATCTCTCCATCCGTTGTGGCTCTTTGTCAGTGTTTGACTCTCTTTGACTTGGCCATGAACAGGCTTGTCCACTCCCAAATGTTGCCCCCCCCCCCCCCCCCCCCCCCCCCCCCCCCCCCCACCTGTTTCTCATTAGTCACCTTCTTCTCTGTCCCCCCTGGCAATTTTGCCCTGCAGACATTTTCTCTGTGCCAGCTGATCTCGAAATGTAATTGTACCTCTTCATCTGTCTCTTGGTAAGCAGGTCAATATGTATGGGGACTGATCTGTTTCAGGAGACGGATACAGTTTGTGAATGTTGCATTATGTAAAAAGCTGTAGTATGGCTTATAGCATTGATTCTTTGATCCAATATGAGGTGTAATTTCATGTATTTATTCTTGCGTCCTGTTCTTTTTTGCAGATACCATGGAAGTATCTCAGCTGCTTCTCTTCTGCCTGCTTTATGATCGCCAGCAAATGGATTGAAGATGAAGTATGCATGTGTTGTATCTGTTATACTGCAAAATCTCTGAATATGTCGGGGGGGGGGGGGGGGGGGGGGGGGGGGGATAAAGCACACCAATATTCGGTGAATTTTTATGCTTGATCTCACCTTTCTTCAAAATTTCCATCATTCTTAGTTTAACTTGATTTTTTTTTCATGTCTTTGAGGGCTTGGCAGAAGTATCTGATTTAGCTCGCGCTTTTTTTTTGCCATTAAAGTATTTGTTCTGTAAATTTCATATGTAAGAAAATTCTCCTGCATGTGTTTGTGCCTCAGCTGATAACTCATTGAAGTAAGGGTTTTCTGTCTTTTTGAATTGTCTTTCTTTAAGTTTGTAAATGCACTTAATTTACAACTGATGAGGTTCACTTTATTTAAGTGCCTCCTTGATTTTAGCAGTGTAGTTAGCTGACAGTTGAAGGATTTTTTTTTTTTAATCCATTTGGTTAACTCACAGCTGAACAACTTAAAGTGCTTTTCCTTGATTATTATCAGATTCTGTAATGTTGAATCACAGTTGAAGGATTTACCATCATTGTGTAGGGGTAGTGTTTTAATTCAAGTGATTGGGCCACATATTATGCCAACTAGCTCTGTGCTCAAGTGTCATCTGGTGTTTTTTTATCTTTTTTTTTTTTTTTTTTTTTGTGTCATCTAGTGTTAAAAAGACAAGCAACATGAAGGGAAAAAAAAGTGTGCGGGTTAACAGAAATACACTTAGATACACATGCATACATGCAGACCATTGTTACAAGCATTTCTAATTTTTTGTCATTTTTGCTAATTTCAAACTACAATAAAGATTACTTTTTTGTGCAATATTTTATGAATATGAAAAGAAAAAAGGCAAAATTATGGGAGAGGAAGGAGGGGGTAATACACACACACACACACACACACACACACACACACACACACACACACACACACAAAACTCACACACTCACACACACACACAGAGTAATATGAATTCAGAACATATAGGCAGTACACACATACACATGATACAATGGTATATACACGTGCTCAGTCTCATGCCCATGCATACACACACACACACACACACACACACACACACACACACATACAGAGAGGTCGAAAACAGCCCCCTCTTCCACGGTGCTTACCTGTGCACAAGATAGTACAGGTATGCAGAATATTACGCAGCATCCGTCGCCTTCATCACAAGACTAAGATAAGGCACTCTCCAAGCAGATTGTTGTGGAACAAAGTCACAGGAAATCAGTCCAGGGGTCAGACCGGAAATGATGTGTAGTTTCCTTATCTTTCTTACGGGTAACAAAACGGTGAATTATTTCTTTATCTTTCCTATCAGCACCAGCTTGAGCTGGCACACAAGAACAATGGAACAGTTTTGATTTGTGAATTTCCGATTGATAGGGTGAGGGGTGAGCTCTGGTGGATAGGGGGGGGGGGGGGGGGGGGGTCATACTGCTGAATGAGCAAGTTAGAATCTGTTTCATGGCTTGTGTAACAAGATTATGTTTAGAGTTTTGCTGATGCAATGTCTTGAAATGAAATGTATTATTATAAATTTCATAAATGCTTGTATGCGTGTCTTTGGGTACTAGTTAGTGTTGAGTCCTTTATTTAAAAAATCTTCTGCGTATGCATACTGATTCAGTTTCCAAATATTTGAGTTTGAAAATGCACAGTACTGAAATCATATTTATTTGATCTCTTGTTAATTGTATGTCATTTTTTTTCAGAACAATAGCATACTTTTATGTTAAGACCTTTCAAAGTATTACATTTATCAAAATAATTTCAGAACACTTATACTTATTGAATCAACAACGTATTGACATTTCTCTCATCCTGTCTCGGGTTTTTGTTTGTTTTTTTTTTTTTTTCAATCCTGCATGACTAAGTTGACATATTACATCAGATATTCTTATGCAAGATCTCTGATTCAACAAGCACGTAATCCAGCTATGGCTCTTTCATCCTGGGACTACCCTTTAGTTTTGTTGAATCAGAAAGACACTACAGAAGATCATCAAGTTTCAAAACGTTCATGGTGGTCTTTTTCTCCCCAGTACCATCCGACCCTGTCGTGCTGGCAGACCTGCACTACAAGCAGTGGAAGGAGGTGGATCTGCGCCGCATGGAGCAGAAGGTCCTGCAGATGCTGAATTGGCAGATGCCCAGGTGCACCTACCTGAGCTTCCTGCCCCACCTGACCAACCTGCTGTCTGCCCAGTTCCAGCACCTGGCCCCAATGCCCCCGGTGGGCCAGGTGATCAGGAACGCAGAGCTGCTACTGCTGAAGGAGTTTTCTTTCCTGCTGAAGGTTGGTTTCTTGCTACAATTTCTTTTCCCCTTTTTCTTCTAGTTTTTTTAGTTTGTTTTCTATTTGATTTTTTTCCCTTGTTGTTTCTTCTATTCTCATGATTTTCAATAATTCTTTTTTCTTCATCTGGGCTTGTATTCTCTTGTTGAAGTTCCATATATCTACACATGACAGATTTTATTTACAGTTAGATTTCAGTTACAAAATACGTGAATTTGCAAACTGTAGTAGCAAATGGGTTTAGTGCTTCTCATTTGCATAGGTGTTTATCGAGAATATTAAGGCTTATATGGTAAGTAATTGATCGTGCTGCCTTTTCTGAAAAGGTGTACTTTGCATCATTTATCCCTAATGTCACATTGTGGTCACTTTAAATGTGAGATTTTCAACAAAAACACAAAAAAAAAAGATTTTGCTTACATCAAACTTTTAGCTGAGGAAAACGAGAAGAAACATAACATTTCTGGGTGTTTTTTTTTTTCTTCTTCTTTTCCTACCTTGAGTTTTCTCTATGTTCAATTGTCACATACACCTGAAGAAAATGCAAAGTAGAACCTGTCTATAAGCACCTACAAAATTCTTGCTGTGTGATCTGAGATCACAGGGGATTTATCTTTGATTGGAAGGTTAAGGTATAGCTGCCAATCCTCCCAATTTTTTTTCTGGAATTTTTTGTAATTTAGAAATTATCCCTTAATCCCAAATCTAATGAAAATATTCAGAATTTCAAAAATTTTTCTAAAAATGTGAGATTTAGGGGGTCATTTTTTAAAAGGGATGATAAAGTGTTGCAGAATAAAGCCCAGATGATGTTGTCTGGACTTTGGCAATTACATGTATGGATTATGCATTTTTTTTTTACTCTTGATTTGTCAACTAAAGTATAAGGGGGGTAGAAATGTTTTAAGTCAAAAGCCAAACTGCCCCATTTTCAGCCCACCCCCATCTTTACTCCCTGTTTCCCAAACTTTGAATCCAGAAGGCTGGCAGGAACAAGACAAGAAGAACTAGGGGTAAAATCTTCGTCAGTGTTCCATATGAAATAAATATGTAGAGATAATTATGATACCTTCGGTCTCTAAATGTAAAAGGTTTTCACGCGTTGTTGGAGCATGGGTTTGGGGAACAAGGAATATAGAGGAGGATGGGGTAGGGGAACCAAGGAATAAAGAAAGCAGCATGTGAGATGATTAACTCATGTAAGCAGAAATGAAAGGGAGAAGGATAACTCAAAATATGCACACAAAAAAACTGCGTCCCTTGTGACATAGAGCAGGTATGAAGCGCAAATTGTTTTCACGATCCTTCCTTTGATAACAGGGGTATATGATGAGGAGACGCACATCAGTCTGTGAGCCAGGAAAAGTGTTGATGATTGCTCCATGTTATTGCAGCCGGCAGCAGTAGCCCTTGGAGCCTTGGAGCACACCCTCCGTCAGTGTGGAACTCTGACCCGCAACATGTCCTGTGCTGTCGTCGCCTTGCAGGACATGTTCAAGGTACAGTTGGGGGTAGAGGTGGGGGGGGGATTTAGGTATAAACACTTTGGGGGGCTTTTTTTGGTTTGTTTGTTTGTTTATTGCTTTCATTTATTTTGCTTGGTTTGTCAGGTTTTTTATTCGAACCACGCTAGCAGTTTAGCAGAGTATTTCAAGTTCAGTACTGCATATGTTCAAACGGTTGCTATGATAGGGGAAAAGATTATATTTGATGCATCATGCTTTTCGTTCCTTTTTTTTAATGAAATTTACATGCAACCATTAAAATCATAAGGATTTATGCATTTTTGATAGGTGATGCATGTGATTCCAAGATTCGATAAAACATACTTTCATAGAATAATCAATCAGATGTATACATGCAGAAACTCACACACATGCATGCATGCGTACAGGCACACGCACACACACACTCACACTCACACACACACACACACACACACACACACACACACACATGCACACATATACACACACATATATACACACATGCACATGCACACACAAACACATGCACAAACAAAACACGTGCAGGTGCATACACACACACACACACACACACACACACACAATTTAATCAATGTAATGGGCACATGTTGAGCTGACTAAAGTTTTTCATGAAGTTATGCTACATACAGCTTTGTCACTTTTTTCCCCATCAGATGAGCAAGCAGAACACACGCACGCACGCACGCACGCACACACAAACACACACACACACACACAGAGACACACACACACACAGACTCACAAAACACAGACACACATTACCATCATCACCTTTCGAGTTCTGACCAGTATTGCTGCTGTTCCCCAGGTTCTAGATTCTGAACTGCACGAGGTAAACCGAGTCTTGAACTCTCATGACAAGCTTGAGAAGGCCATTCACAAGAGCAACAAAGCCTACTTCCCAAAAAAGTTTGAGAATCCTTACGACAGCTTCTGTCCTGACTACCGTCTCTACAACATCCCAGAAGAGAGCAGCGACTGGGACTCTGAGCTGTCTTTGGCACAGAAACCACTGTGTCATCAGCCCAGTCTGGATGCCTCCGTTTCCAGCTATGATTATTCTGATGAAGAGGAGGATGATTCAGTTAGCAATGGCGTCAACAAGTCTGAACCGTCTCACACAGCTTCCCCGATGTCAGAGACAGTGAAGTTGAGCAGTACACCTGCTTAGACAATGACGCAGGGCCAAGCCTTCAAGATGTTTGTGGACAGGGCCAGGTATGTGAGACAGAACAGGACCCAAATTCTGCTATACTACTCGGTTCCATGCCTCCAGAGGCCGCCAAGCAGAGTTCTTCCACCAAACACTGTCCCAGCATTCCATCAGTTGCGGTTCCCGCCACCGACAATGAGGGGCATTTCAGCACCAAGGACAATGACAGTGATTCGGGCTGTGTGAGCAGGACTCGGATGAAGACTCTTGTTCTGAGCGTGACTGCAGCGAGAGGGATTCCAGTGAGCAGGACTCTGTGGGTGATCAGGATTCAGATTTCCATGATGCTAGTCCCTGCAGAATATGCCTCGTCAAATCCTGTGTGGATGAGGCACACGGACAAGCGTTGACGTTTGATTGAACAGTTTCAGAAGCATGACAAGAAACATGCCACTGATCAGTTGTCCAAGTTTTTTGTCTTGTCATGAACACGGCGGTATGTTTGATAACCATCTGTGTATCATTTTTATACATGAGGTTTGGTATCCTGACCATCTTTTGACTCCTGCTGATGTTTTTAAGATTGAATAATGAGCGTCATGTCTTAGAAACCCATCCCCTTCATCTGGCATCCAATCTACAGCCATTTAGCCCTTTAACTGCCAAACCTTATGACAAACCGATCACTTTGTGCAGATTCAAGGGAAGCAGCTCAACTGTTGTCTAGATAGTGTCAGATTCTCGCTCACACAACATCAACGCACAACCAGACGTAAAAACAATAGAGAGTCCCCCTTTTAATTTTTTGCATCTAATTTTACATTGTTTACATGTAATTACTTTTGACTATGGTTTCACATTATCTTTGGCATACACACACATTTTCAGTACAAATATTGACTAGGTCCTCATCAAGTCACAAGTCCCTTTTTAACAATTATGTTTAATAAACAAAATGCTATGGTCCTCACAGTATCAACAGTTTTTTAGTCCTCCTTTTAGCCTCAATGATGCCAGGAAAAAAAAAAAAAAAAAAAAACACTGTCCCCAATACTTCAAGGTGTGTGTCCCTCTTGGTAGAGAAAAAAAAAAAAGAAGAAAAAAAGTATAAAGGTTGCTTTTAGTCTGTCTTAGGAGAAGTTCCAGAAAAAAGAAAATATGAATTTATCTTTTTAAAATCATTTTTAAACCTTTATTTTTATCCTTTTTTTTTTTTTTAAAACCTTTTTAGATTTATTATCTTTTTCTTCAATTCTTTTCACATCATTTTACATGGGGGGCTGCTATGCCTATCATATGCTGTTTGTGTCATTACAAAAAAAAAAACCTTTTGAGGCATGTGCCCTCACAATGCCTCAACGCACAATGTGACTGACAAGTTTGTCCTCTGAGGCAAACTGACCGTCGTCTAGGTGATGGACCAGAAACCTGTTATTGGCTAATTTTTTTCGGTGATGTTCACCATGTGTGAGTAGCAAGGCTTCCATGACTAGTGGGCCAGGGCTCAACAAGGTAAACGAGACTTTAAAATCCTTATCTTTCAGTAGCTTGATAAGTAATTTGTGTTTTCCATCAACATACTCAGTATTTACCGACACAAACCAAAAGACCAGAAATTTGGGCACTGTTTCTGATAGGTAGGAGGTTTTTATTTTATTAACCATTCACATTGGATCCAATGTCACAAAAGTAAGATTAAACTGTAATCAAAAGGTAATTTTTGTGTCTTCCATCAACATACTCAGTATTTACCGAACACAAACCAAAAGACCAGAAATTTGGGCACTGTTTCTGATAGGTAGGAGGTTTTTATTTTATTAACCATTCACATTGGATCCAATGTCAACAAAGTAAGATTAAACTGTAATCAAAAGGTCTGTGTCTTTCAAGTTTGAATTCATATGTTTTGCCTCAAATTAAGTCAGCTTTGCAGTAAATCAGTACAGCTGAAGTGTATATTCACATTGTTAAAAGAGATCAGTAATTAGTGATTTGAGTTTTAGTTCCTGCTTCAGATGACTGGAATGGTAATCACATCATAATGATTATTAACAGTCATTAGAAGGAAACTTTGACTGCCCATTTCATTATTGTCACTGCACAAAACATATCACATTTATCCACCATCATCACATTTTGTTCACAACTGATGTCATTCTGACAGGTATTTATTTGAAAGAGTAGAGCCAAGTTTGGTCAAACATTTTAAGATTGTAAAAACATTGAATGGAAGGGTTTATGATTCCTGAGAAAAACTGAGGAGTGCTTTAAATCTGAGGCAAGAAATTAAGTGTTTGCAACCAGTGATGTCATGCCAGTCATGCCAACCAATCATTATAAGCGCGCACATGTTCGCACACACATACACACACAAAACTGCAAATCATTCAAAACATGATTTTTCTTAAAGTTTTTTTTTTTCAAGCAAAATGAAATAATCAAATAAAGAAATGATGTAAGGAATTGCACCAACAGAGATTAAAGATGTTTTTGTTTTTGTTTTTTCAATCAAATGAAAGTGGAAATTCTTTTTTAGTTTTAAGTTAAACTCCGATCGCAACTTTATTTGGAGGGGAGGGGGGGATATGTTTTGAAATGCCTGTTGTATTCATAAATTTATCAAGAGAGATCATATTTATGTATCGAGGGGGAAATACAGACATTTTCTGTATGATCCTTGGTCCTTTTTATTTGCTCGGCACTTGTTAAATGTTGTGTTTTGCAGGACAAAAAAGGTTGACTGACCGACTTGTTAATATGTAACCTTTTTGATGAGGAGGGGTGATGATGGGGGGAGGGGAGCAGGGGAATATTTTATCTTGACCCACAATTGTGTTAGAACCAAGATATTGTGGGTGAAATGTAGTAGTATGTAACCTATTGAAGAGGAGGGCAGGGTTAGGGTAGAGGTATGGTAGGGTGCAGGTCGTTGGAAGTATTTTATTTTGACCCACTATTGTGCAAGAACCACAACATTGTGGGTGAAACTAAAGATAAAAAAAATCATTACAAACACACACACACACACACACACACACACACACACACACACACACACACACACACACACACACACACACACAGGCACACACACACACACACACACACACACACACACACACACACACACACACACACACACACACACACAAAATGTACGCACATGCTTTAAATTAACCAATGATGTGTTTTCTTTGCTATGGTTCTAGATCACCCTGTATCGTGTTTCTTCAAGAGTATTTTTACTTTACATGCTTTTGTTTAGCTCAGGTATGTCCTTTCATCTTTGTTAACTGTTGATCTAAATTTATTTCATAAGTACAGGTATAAGGAAAATAGGGTGTGTTTTTTTTTTCTGATACCCTTTTTTTTTTTTTTTTTTTTTGTTTGTTTAGATGTGTGAATGCAAGTTTGTGTGAGAAAATATTGAAATTTACACAAGAAACACTTTGTAAATATATGATTATTTATGTTTTTTTTTTCTGTTGAAATGTCAAATACATATGAAGTCAAATTGTGTGTGCATGTACTAAGTACTTTGTAAATATCTATAATTATTGATGTATTTTTTACAATTTTTAAAATATCAAATACATATGAAGTCAAGTCAAATTGCGTGCACACACACACATACGCAAGCACTCACATATATGCACACACATTTCAACACATTCTTAAATGGTTTAGCAAAAAGTGACGTCCAGAAAATCAACAACAGAAACTCAGGAGCAACTTTGTGGTCTTCCATTTAAGTCTAAAATATTTTCAGGTTTTAGTGGCTGCTTTCTTTTTTTTTTTTTTTTAAAGTTTTTTTGTTCTTTAATTCAGGAGAGAGGGCTTTTTATGTTTACTGATTTTTCTTTCGTCATTAGTCAAGTTAAGTTGGGTTTTTATTGCTAACACTCAAATTTTTCAGGAATTTTGTTTTTGAAAGAAATGTATGAGATTATTTCTGGAAAGTCATGGAAGTACAGAGCCAAAATGGTGTGTGGCACAAGTCAGCAACGATGCTGTAGTTGAAGACATACTTTCTTTGTCAGTCCCACTGCTGAGAATCACCAGAAACATTCATCAGTAGGCTGTACTTGTCCCCTCACTCCCATCAGCCGGCAGCTGTGTTAATACATTTGGATTCCTGTCTGTTCCATCCTGCTCACTTAACAGTCATTCCATTTGCTCAAAAGATTGAGTTCAGTATTCTCCATCCTTTACAGTTCTGGTGCATCTGGCGTGTCTTAAATAGGGCAGTGTTTTGATGTATCTCATGATTAGACTTTGGGGGGGGGGGGGGGGGGGGGGGGGGGGGGGGGGGGGGGGGGGGGGGGGGGGGGGGGGGGGGGGGTGGACAATTTACTTCAAACAATGAAAATCTTTGTGGCTTTAGCAAAATCTGAAGCAGTGAGGCAACTAAATTTTTTTTTTTTTTTTTTTTTAAGATATTTTAACTCAGAATTGCATGCCCAGATGCCATGCTGGGGCAAAAAATGCAGTTTGGTGAGAATGTGTGTATGCATGTTCATTCTTGTGATGTATGCTTGGTTTCTTTTTTTTTTTTTTTTTTTTTTTTTTTTTTTTTTTTTTTTTTTAATATTCAGCATTGTGTTCACATTTCAGGGATCTTGGTAGAATGAGAAGAATAAATAGATGATCTCAGCCATTACAAGGGTGCTATTAATTTATTTATATAGGCGGATTGAAAGAACACAGGTGTGAATCATGACCATGACTATATGATTTTCATCAAGATTGGCAATCACCATTGAAATTGTGGCTATTTCATGTCACTGTGAACTGAGCATGAATCACACATCAATCATCAAACATGTACCCATGTTGTTTTCATTCCATAACTGACAAATAGGATGGCATTTGGCTGCTGTCTCGGAGGTAGTTTTATTGCAGCTGTCCAGAGCCTAGGACTGGGATGTTTTGCTCATATGTGATGTTTTGAGTTGGGTTATGTGTGTGTGTGTGTGTTGTACAAATCAAAAGCAAATGTATACATGTATTATGCCTGTTACCTGTTGACTGTGTAAAGATGCAAAGCATTCTGAGCAACAACCACAAAAAGAAAGATTTTGTCCATAAGTAATTTTTCTTACATAGAAAAATTACATTTGCCTGTAGTTGGCCAATATTAGAGAGATTATACATACTTGATACTTTAGGTGCTTGCCTGATGTCAGGTGTATACTAGAGAGATGCATAATTGATATTTGCAGATGCTTGCCTGATGTTGGGAGTAGGCCTACATAGACAGATTATGCATAGCTGTTATTCTAGGCGATTGCCTCATGTCAGGTGTAGGCCTACATAACAGAGAATATATGTAACTGTTACTTCAGAAATTCTTGTTGTGAGATTATTCAAGTTTGGCTTATCTGAATTTTAACAGCTTTTTATTAGACGGTCAAGAGTTTGCTTGCATATATTCAGTGTATTACCTGTATTTCACGCCATTATCTTTCTAAATGTTGGTTCTAATGGAAATTCAGCTTTTTTCATTACCAGAGAATGTCATATCGTTTTATGGCCTTTACCTCCAGGGCTAATGATTTTAACTAATTACAGTTTGAAAGTTGGACATCTATCGTCATTGTATATTTTGTTTCTTTAATGTTTTTGAAAGTTTTTCACCTTGGGGTGGAAATGGGCTTTTGGAAAATTCAAGTTAAGAATTCCTTATTTTACTGGGGGAGGGTGAAGGAGGAGGAGGAGAAGGGAACATTCAGACATTACTGAATATGCCCTCAAAATGTTGAAGAATGTTGCATGGTGTTTTTTTTTTTTGCATTATTTTCTGTGGTTGTATGCTTTAGGGTTTTTTCCTATTGCTTTGTTTTCTTCTGTTTCGCTTCTTGTGAGTGTGTGCTTGATATCTTGGAGTTGGAGACTCAGGATTCAAGAAAAGAAATGTGAAGGTAAATATTGATGGTTTTGTCGCTGTCACTTGTTAGCACTGTTTCAATGATTTGTTATGATATTACCATATGAAGTGAAGAATGATAGCCTGAGGCCAAGTCCTTATACCATAGAGAAGCTACCTTCAGATATTTTTTCTTCAGTTTTGCAATGGGGCCATTGCCCTTGTAACCCACCTGGGTCTTAGTGGCTCTTGGACCCTGACCCCATTCTTCATGAATTTTCTGCAAGAAAATTTCACCCATCCCTGCTTCACACCTGTAAATCTTCTCTTGTTTTGTCCTGTACGCTGCGTCTTGTCATATTGTCTTGATTGGATTTGTGATGAAAGGAAAAAAAAATCTTCTATTTGGGGAGTGGAGGGGGGGGGGGGGGGGGGGGGGGGGGGACGGGGAGAGTTTTTTGTCTGCTGAACATGATTTGGGCTTTGTGTGAGAGTTTCAGGGTATACCTCCAGTATGTTTGGTGGAATAATCCGCTGATTGTAGCTGTCTGGTGGATCAGTGATTGCTGCCTCCCCTTCTGCAGGAAAAATCTTAAAACTGAAAAATTATTTACATGAAGTGAGAGTACTGTCTTCAGACAATGATGAGAGGATTGTTGTACATGCCTGCATGTTTCTTTCATGCAGTATTCCTGATGTAAATGACCATGGGCCACTGACTGTACAATCATTTGTGTGCAGTTGGAAGAAACTGGATTTTACATTTCTGGTTATGACATTCTGTTGTTTCGAAACATACCTACGCAAGTATCATTGTATATGGGTGTTTTCAATTCATGTTGGTTTAGCAGAAAGATAAGGTGCAACTTAACCATTACAGTCAGTGCTTAGTTAGTGTGAGAGAGAGTACAGAGTAAGTTTGGGTTCACCCGTATGCAAATTTCTAGTGTTGGTGGTTTTGGTTTGAAGGAGTTTTGGATTGGTCACCGTCATCATGTTACTGAGCTTAATGATTGATTTTGATGGGAGCAACCCATCCTCTGCTGCCCTAGACTACATAGGAAAATGCTGCATTGGGCTCAGACTGTTTTTCTGAGTGTATGGTGAACTGGAATACCAGTGATATAAATGCTGATTTGTGGCATGTGAGTGGATGCCAGTGTACATCGTCAAAAGAATGGATACTGTAATGAGTAGTGGTTTTTAACTGACAAAATCTTGTCTTCTTTCTAAGATGTACTTAAAATGTGATCTGAAGCCTATGTCAGTGGAACATGTGTGCATGTGCTGTTTTTGTCTATTGTGCTTAAGACTTCATATGAGTTTATATGCATCTTCGTTTTGCCATCAATTTTTGTTGGATGTGTTCCTTTGTAATGAGAGAGACACAAATCAACAAAGCTCAGAGTTCTGTCACATGAGAAAACTGCCAGATATAACATAATTTTATAAGGGTGCCATGGTTTGCCCATGAAGTGCCTTCACCCACAACTGCCTGTGATGTTCTTTTAACAGATCTCAAAAGCAGTTTTACAGAGAAATGTGTGTGTGTGTGTGTTGTTTTGTTTTGTTTTTGTTTTCGACCAGTTTGGAGAGAGAAATTGAAGTGCAAACTGCTTCTATAAGTGTTAATATAAATCTCTTACCACCTTTTTTGTTTAGCCCCTTGGGTCTAATAGAGCTTATTAGAAGCAGGTCAGTATGTAAGCTTGTGTCATGATAGCAGTACGTTGTAGTGTTCAACAGTACGTCTTTATTCAGCTGATTAAAGGGATGCTGTGCAATGTGAAAGAGGTCATGTTGAATAGGTGGTGCCGACAATCTCTCTTCCTTAACCCGTCCCAGAGATATTCGTTACAGTCCCTCATCTGTGAGCTTACCCATTCAGTGGAATTAATAGTGAGTGCTCAGTCTTTCAGATTTTGGCTTGTAGTTGTGTTGAATTATATTGCTTTGTTTTCAGTTCTGTTCTCCTCTTACCACTTCTAATTATCTTTTATAAGAGATTGCTGTGCATTTAAAAGAAAGACCTTCATGCCCTGTTCACATGGTGATCACAGTTTCCATTTTCTTCCCACTTCTCTGCCCTCACTGAGGTCAAATTGAGGCAGCCCTGGCTCAGCGACTACGTAATTATTGTCAGGGAGTTTAGCAGGTGGTATTCTGTGTATGGTGGATCAGAACAGTCCCCATTGAATATCACCAAAATAACTCGGCAGAACAGTGTCTCCTCTGGACAATTGCCTGTGGGTTGCAGGGTCATGACAGGACAAGTGGGGGTGTGACTGTGGGCAGAGAGCTAGAATGAGCAATGTGAGGGCAATGCTTGGATTGGCACAGAATATGAGACAGACAAAAAAGGAGGACAATTACAGATTGTAGATTTTTCTTTCATTTGGTATGATGGTGATAGCCGTTTCATTTTTCATTCTGAATTATTACAGTGCTTCAAGTTGTCTTGGGAGATCTTCCAGAGTTCCCGCTTGGAAATTCTGTGCCAGTGATTTTCCCCATAATGTCACTCTCTTTGATTCCATCTTTTAAAATTTTTGTCAGTCTTTACTGTCATCTACTGTTCTTGGAGGGTTTTTTTTTTTCTGCCTGTGTGATATATGTTCTGTCTTTGTTACAGAACGTGCTGCACTTGCATTCTTGTGTTACAGTTCATATTGTGCAACTTTTGGTAAGCTGGTAACAAGTTACCAGTGAGACTGTAAACACTGTCCAGAATGCATACTAGCTGTCCATCCTTCAATGTCTATTTGCCCATGCGGCTTTGATTTATTGGTGTTGTTGGATTAACTTTTTATTTTTATTGAAAATCTTAGAGTTGGGGGTTGTACCAATTCTTAAAATGTTTTTAGCTCTAAGGGAGAGAGGGGGCTCACTTTGAAGTTTGTGCGTGCATGTGTCTGTTAGTGTTTCTCCTGGATAGTATATTCACTTTTGTGAGCTTGTTTTAATATGAAAGCATTGGGGAAGAAAAAGTGTATTCCTTTTTACATCCACTCAAACCAAAATGGCGTCCCAAAACACCATCCTCGTTCTGACGAATAGACTTGTGCCATGTAGTCCTATGGTGCAATGGTCATATAAGTATGTCCGATGTTACAGGGAAGTATTATTTATGATCCAGTTAAAAGAAAAAAGTGTTACGATGTTTTTTTTTAAAGTAAATGGAAAGCTTTCTTCTTTTCAAAGGCAGGATCTTTGAAACTCTGTGTTACACAGCATTGTTAATAAAATCATGAATCTCTTCACTGGTTTTCTTCTTGGTGTGTGAGTATTGCATGTTTTTTTACAAGCAGCCCTTTTATTCATGACCAGCATTCTCTGTGGCACACCTCCACTGACTGATATGATCTCTGACTAAACAGTTACTTCAATCACTTTTCCGAACATTTCCCACACAGTGGAGAGGTTGAACAGAGTCTGTATTTATTCAAAGATGTTGGGGGGGGGGGGGGGGGGGATATCTTGCCTAGCTTTCCCACTCTGTTTCGTTAGAGTCCTGTTTTCTTGCAGAAGTCACAAACCACTTCAGGGCAGCACAGTCACTGCTCACTGTGAGAGAACTGTTCAGCTGGCTGGGCTGCCCTCACAAGTAATCATGTAGACAGCTGCTTGTCATCTATTGTCCAGCAAGGTCAGCCCACTGCCTTCACGTAGCCTTTGCCCCACAGTCACGTGAACCACCATGCACATCAATCAACTTTGACACTATCAGCATCCATAAATGGGAAGCAGACAGCCAGCCCAATCAGATCAACAGAAAATGGCAATGCCTTCAGTATGGTCAATGGAGTCCATAACTCGCAAAAGCAAAACTTGTCTCCTCCTTTTACATCACTAATTAAGTCAGTCGCATATTTCTGAAGAAAATGTTTAGACAGTGATGAAAAACAAGCAACTAAAAAAAATGAAATAAGGTTTAAAAAAAAAAAAAAAAAAAAAAAAAAAAAAAATCAGCATGTCAAAAGCGCAGTCTATTTCTCCACTTGGGAACTGCTCAACAAGTTGTACTAGGAAATGAAGAACACATGCCCATTTTCTTTCGTGACTCGGACCTGATCATGGTGGATATTTCAATAAAGTAAGTTCTTAGCAAAACTGGAGTTTAAGGGCCACCCTGACTTACAACACTCACACGCCTTCAACTATATCACGCCCAGAATGTTCTGTAAATGCCAAGTTGGCATTTGTAAACTTATGTAGTCTTAATATTTAACGGAATGAACCCCTTTCAAAGGGGGTCCCTACACTAAGTATTGCCAATTTCTGTGCAATGACTGGCTGGTTTCATGGATAAAATCCCAGTGTGGTAATGTCTCCATCAGGCGATAACCAATGAGATCAATGAACAGCTTCACCAAAAGGGCACATAAAAAATGGAAGAGTTAAACTGCATTTTCACAAAAAATAACTTTTACTCGCCCATGGTTGATCGAACTGGTGTTACCTTTTAAGAAGACGGTGTACGCTCGTTCTTTCTGTGGTGTCTGTACTCTGCAGTGGACCTTAGTGACACCTCAGCAGCTTTCGTGACCCAGTCCCATGTAAGTCTCCAACCCCCAACCCCTCCACTTCCCCCTCCCCCACTCTCCACCCCATCTCCTTCCCTCTTTCCTACAACTCGCTGCGTACATCTTCTTTTCGAGCAGAGTTGCGTCATAACATAGTGCCTGCATACTTGAATCAAGATCCTAGTCAGCCAAACGCTTAAGGATGCTGTTAAGATATTTGTTAAGCAAGAGACGGGGAAATAAGATTGCGATTGATAGGGAATTTAAAGTAAAACCAACCCTTAGTGTGTGTGGGGGTGGAAATGAGGTTTTAATGCACAGCTAGCCAATATCAAAGAAGATTGCCGTTTTATCTTAAAACCCACGTAGCTTCATTTCATTTCAGTCTTCCCATTCAGTTATGATGGGAGGGGGGGGGGGGTGTCTCGTGGGGTGAGGGGTTTGCTATAAAGAAGACTTTTACGTCCTGGTGCCATTTAAATCCCCTTCACAAACAGTTCTGGATGAGGGTAAATCGATCATAGTGAAGATGAAAATGGCAACGAGTTTCGGAAGAGAAAAAAAAAAGCGTGGATTCTATTCACTGATAATCAGAAGAAATGCATTGCGAATCGGGCTTGATGTGGACAGATATGACCTTCCACAATGTACCAGTGACTTAGATGCTTTTTAATCCAAACTTCAAACAGGCAAACTTCTCAATCAATGTCTGAAGTAACAGCCAAATGGCAGAAGGATGTGGAGGTTGAGGGGGGGGGGGGGGGGGGGGGGGGGGGGGGGCCTTACACTAGATGATTTGGGGTTGTTTCTCATAGAATCGCAACAGTTCATGGACTGGTCCAGCCGAAGATGTGAAGAAAGAATTGTGGGGACCTGATTTCTCTCTCTCTCTCTCTCTCTCTCTCTCTCTCTCTCTCTCTCTCTCTCTCATCATCATCATCATCATCATCATCACACATTCCAAAAATAATCTAATTCAGATCTTCATATATTAAAAAAAAAAAAAAAAAAAAGGGGGGGGGGGGGGGGGGGGGGTTTGAGGACCAAATACAATGCCTGCGTGATACTGAAAAGTTGTTTATGACACCTTGCCCAAAGAGAAGCACCCTTCAGAATGTGTTCGTTCTGGGAAAAACACGTGGGCTGGGGATGGTGAACCGGGAGTTGCAGCTATCAGCAAAGCGTAATGGAGAGGGTGGAAGTATGATTGATCTGTCTTCAAGTCGACTGTAAAATCACCCTGTCACAGACACAGGCAAAACTTGCTTGTCCAACCGACAAGAAGAGGAGAGTACGATTCTACCTGCCCGCCATGAGGTTTAGCTGACCCAGACAAACGAACGGGTGGGTATTTCGGATCCTGCTTTCACACTATATGTTGCTAGTTTACCTGCACCCTGACCTCAGTGTGGGCCTCCCATCCCCACCGTCCCCTAGCATGTAAGCGCCCTGGGTAGCCAAGCAACCCCGTTGTACTTTAAATCAGAAATGAAAAGGAGTGGGGAGGGCGGTAGCATAATTAGTATCATCTCCTCTAACTATTCATGTTTTTTTTTTTAGAATTCCGAACACACCATCGATAGCAGGCAAGCAACCCCCACACTACCCTCGCCCCATTATACTTTGAATTAAAGACACAGAGTGGGGTTGGGGTTCGAACTAGTTCGTCTGGCCTATTCGGGCCTTCGCTTGTTCCTGTTGATCTTATCGGCTCTCTGTCTCGCCTCGTGTTCACTGGTTCACTAAAGTGACTTGCCACCCTTTGCCGCTGATGGTATCAAACTGTGAAGTTTTGAAACACGCACGATGGTCCACGCGCGCTGGCCGAGGCTACATGCAGGCGGTGGGCCAACCTTGCTGAGCGACAGAGAACAGCATGCTGACACACATAGTTACATGTGAGGGCGGCCCAGCTGGTTGAACAAATCTCTCATGGCACACGGTGACAAATGGTGCCCGGAAGTGTTTGTTTGGTGACCTGCACAAGATAACGGGACACCGACAAACGCGAATAGTAGGCAAGCTGGGCGAGATCCTTTCCCCTCCACATCTATGTTGAAACCTTTGCGGTCTTTATCAGTGATTGAAGAGCCGTTGCTAGTGAGAATTCGACCATTCTGTCCACCAGTCAAAGGATGTTACTATAATTATATTATGCCGGGGTTGAAAATCTAGAATTGTAGTTACGGGTAGGGGGGGGGGGGGGGGGGGGGGGGTGGTCGGTCACTGGCCTTTAAAAACCACTTTCTTGCTTGCATCATCGAAGATGATGTCATGATATACGAAAAGGGGTTCAGTCAGATCAGAGAGGTTGTTAATGGTTTACACGGTGTCTTTGGCTTTCATCTCCTTAAAAAAAAAAAAAAGAAAAAAAAAAGAAAAAGAAAAAACTGAATGGAAAAATAAAGCCAAAAGAAAAACAGACACAAAAGAGAGTTCAAAGTAACGTTTCATTTCCAACACAGTTAATGCAAACGAAACAGACTCAGACGTCATAAATGAAAAACAGCTATATAGATGCATAAAGATATACTTCGCAGATGGATGTCAGCTGAGGTGGAATGGGAAAACTATGCATGACTGGTATGCATTTTTGTATAAAACCATACCGTAAAATTAGTTTGATGTTTAATATGATTTATCCATGGTTTAAAAAAATCACTTCTCTCCTAAACCCCCCCCCCCCCCCCCCCCCCCCCCAAAAAAAAAAAAAAAAAAAAAAAGTGTTGGTTGTATTCAGTCAAGACGCGATCTGGTTTAGATCAAGAGCACGCTGGAGAAGAACCGTTAGCGGAGAGGGAAAAAAAAAAAAAAAAAAAAAAAAAAAAAAAAAAAGAAGAAGAAGAAGAAGAAGAACACGACCCACCCACCCCCACTCCACCACCACCACCCGAAAAGAAGGAGCGGTTGAGGGAGGGTAAGTGAGACTATCTCCGAGTCTAGAGAGACACAGATTAGTCCCAAAACGAAATGAAATCTCTTGTTATTCTCAAAGCCGCATGCTTCATCTGTCATCTCGCAGTCCAGCTTTGAGGCATATCGTGCCAGAAACAAATCGTTGGTGGCTCGTTTTTATGTCTGTCTTTGTTTACTTTTAGCTTTGAGGCATATCGTGCCAGAAACAAATTATTGGTGGTTCGTTTTATGTCTGTCTTTGTTTACTTTTATTAATATTTCAGTTAAGTTTAGTTTAGTTTCTGTTTCATGTGTAAGGGCAACC
>JADBJO010000650.1:467500-480000 GCA_016801955.1 Conus betulinus | reverse complement strand
CTCTTTATGTGTAGACGATACAATACAGTAGGCCTGTACACACTTGATGCTTTGCTTCATTGCAAACGAATCAAAATTAAATAAACCAAGAAACTGACTAGAAAAAACAAACAAACTAACCAACCAAATAAACCAAAACAAGAGGCTTGGTTTTTAACGAGTTTAAAAAGATATCACTGAAACCGACTTTTATTCCAATCAAAATCATGCAAAATCCCCAAGTTTTTCAGAAGTGTTCGAGAAACACAGCAAAGCGTTACGATTCATAGTGTTGCGAATATCTATCTCTAAACATACGAGGATCAGGATCAACCAGTCTTGTAAGCGTGAAAGTGACTTTCATAAATTATTCATTACTGTCTCACGTCCACACACCCTTTTTAGGAGTGAGTGGAACCCGTTTAGTACACAACGACAAAAGTGCAACATTTCGGGCCAAAGCTCAGACTTCGTGGACGTCTTCAGGCAAAGTGAATAGAAGCACACACCGGGGAAGAAATCCAATGAAAAGGAAACAGCTCTTCATTGGATTTATCCGCAGCTGCTTCAGCGTCTACTTCTTTTTTTTTTTTTTTTAATCCTGAAGAACAACCAGATACTGTGTACCCTCGTCAATTTTCTCATTCAGATGAGAAATTCGTGTCAACAACATAACAAAAATCATTAGGTCAACTGTTATAAACAACTATCGCTAACCCGAATTCCAGGTTCGTCGTCCAAGAGTGCGTCGGAATTTCGTTCCAATTTTCCAAAGTCACCACATATTGGCATGGCTTTGATGGCCATGCTTGATTGGTGTGTATCGTAAAGAAGAAACGGCAGCCAGTACGACACACAAAAGCCAAAGCACGCAAAGCTAGTTCAGTCAACCGTTTGAGAGCAGACTTGAAAGAAAAAAAAATATGGTAAACAGATTCTTGTGAACAGTCAGTTAAAGCGTTCATACATGGTAATTGTATTGTTTACTTTACGTAGACACGGACAGAAAACATATCTCCCGATAACAACAACAACAAAATAATAGCTATCAGCTTTCATTATGTTATCGACAAAACTGGTGTTCCGTTGTCATCAACACTATCGTCATGGATAAAATAACCAGCGCCCTGTTCTTAATCCCCCCCCCCTTCCCTCCCCTTTACCTTCTTTGCTCCCTTCTTCATAAAATCATTTCATGCTGCTGTGCCTGTGCTCCTGGTAAACGTATATCAAAAAAAGTGTTTTTGTTTTTTTTTTTTTCTTCCAGGTCCCCAGGAGTCTTTCTCAGCGGTCGTTTGACCCATTAGTGAGATTGTTGGAACAAACCGGTCGTGCACTTACTCAGCTTTCCTACCGTTTGACACAGAATATAGACGCAACTTCACCAGTATTTGGAAAGGTGTTCCCACAACAGGTGCCCCCAGTACGTGCAGCAGGGAAACGCACATCACCATCAGTCGGACCAACATGAACAGCAGCTGGTGATCGGAGAAGACATCCACATTGTCCTGCCGATAAACTCGTTTGCAAAAGAAGCATCGTGGTCTGAAAGGATCGGGGTAATAGAAATGTTCCTGAGAGAGAGTATGCTGCGGTGAGATAATGAAACGAAGCAAGCTGCTTTGAATCTCCTGCAAAAGAAAGGGAGCTCACCCAAACAACAGCCGGCTTCGGGAGCTCGAGGTGAACATTTGTCAGAAGGGTTTCAACTGGAACGAGCAGGAAGCTGGAAACGAAGGCTGTGGACAGAACTCTGAGATGGATTGTCATTGGTGGACAGAACTCTGAGATGGATTGTCATTGGCGGCCAACGCCCGCGGAGATGTGACGGGCAATAAGCAAGTCTTTATAAAGAACCAGTCGAAACAGACGCCATGCATGCCTTCAAACACTGCCCCCAGAGGGCTGTCCTCTGCCTATATAACAAAGCCTTGGTCTGAGGACAGACAGGGACTGAGGAAAAAAAAAAAACACGATCTATTATTGACAAACAAACGCTGTATACTGCAACACTTACATTTTTGACCCCGTTCGCGCCTGACAGAACCTGAACCCAAATAAACAAACAAACAAAAACTTAATTTCGGCCCGTTCGCCTGCGTTCTTGTGTGTCGTCCACCAACAGGAGATGTGATCGATGACCACAACCCCCGTTCGGTGCTGTGAAGCTTTTGATTTAACCCTGTCGATTCCCTCGATGCCCTCATGCCTCGGTTGGGAAACTGACATACGCAAAGTCCGCTGGGATTCATAGCGCCGATCATGTTCCTCGGGCAGCTGAGGTGTCCGCAGCTGGCCTGTGTGGTCTCCGCAGTGGTGGGGGGGTGGGGGTGGTAGACGTGGTGGTGGTGGTTGGTGGCAGGCCGGGGTGGTGTTGAGAACGACAGGGCCTGCCGTGAAGAGACCGGAGGCGCCCGGTCCTTGGCTCCTGCGAATCCTCAACCAGGCTTCCATTTCGGCCTGCGAGGCTTGGGGGTCACCTCCCACGTTCTCCTTCAGCGTGCATCTGCAAGGGACATCATCAGAGGCGTGTAGGTTTTGCACGCGTTGCTTGTGACGGCTAGATGGGGGTTTGTTCTGGCTGCATGTATCGTATAAGACAATACGTGCTGCTTTTTTTTCTACCAGCTGTTTTGTCGGTTTTGTTTTGTTTTGTTTCTGTACACATTTGGATGTGTGTGTATCGCTTTCTTTCCCTCTCTTTGTTGTTGTTTGCTTTTTTTTTTTTTTTTCTATGTTTAACCAACACTACTTTTATTGCTGTTGTTGCTATTGTTGTTTGCTTTTTTTGCGTGCGGGGCTGGGGGGGGGGGGGGGGGGGCTTGGATCGCTTTGCGGACACTACTTTTACCTACCTGCTAAGCCAAGACCATGTACCCAGAGACGCGTTTCATTGAGGCAACTAGCAAGAATTCTCGCTTGTTTGGCGAATGTCCAGCGTTTCATAGAGCACCGTAGCGGCGAGCAGGGCTAGAAGAAATAGGTGAGTGATTTTTTAGGCTGCGAGGAAATATTGCCGCAATCGCAATATTCAGTGACTGGTGAAAGAAAAAAAGTAGTGACATTCTCCGTTTGCTGCTCAAAACGGTCAAAACTCTGTCTCTTAAACGACAAAAAGCGCTTGAAGAAATAGTCATATTATTACTTTGACCTTTGCGCCCCTTCCTTTACTCCTCTCGCCTGCTGGATCCCTCGCCGCTAGCATAAGCTTGCCACTCGCAAATTCTCGCGTGTATGAAACTCGTCTCAGGTTTGCTCAATGAAAAGAAAGAAAGGAAGGGTGGGAGGAAGGAAGAAAAGCTTACTCGCAGTAGACGGGGTCAAAGAATAGTGGACACCTCTCCTGCCCTCCACGTCTCTGGGACCGCAGCAAGGCCTCCGGTTCCGGCAGCGGCACTCGCACAGGTCCTCGTCCCATGCCTTGTTGTTGCTGCACGGGGCGGTCTCGAGGCACTTGCACCGGCACTGGTTTTTCAGGAAGCTGTCATGCCCAGAAAAAACACCAAACAGTGAGTTAATTGGCTAGCTAGCTATTTGTCCTTGGAAGTCCCGCTCCATGGGGATGCCGGGGAATTTTTCGTTACAGTTAGCTTCCTCCACCTTCTAGAAGTTCTGTGCTGATAGCTTTCTCTTTTCTGTAACTCTTTTTAACGCAGTTTTCCCTCCCCTGACCATCGTCTCTTATCTTAATTGTGCCTTTTTGGGACACTTTCCTGCTCTCGTTCTGAAAATCTTAATAGTTATTACTGACCACAGTTTATGAGATTCCAGGGTGGTTTATTCATTTATTTTTTTCTATTTATTTATTTGCTTCTTTCTTTCTTTCTTTATCTATCATTTCTTTTTGTTAACCAGGCAACTAGATGGTCAGAATTGTACACACTGTCCAGAGCGGACTCTAGTTATCCGTTGCGCTGTCTCTGTTTGCGTATATGATTTCTATGCATTATTTATGACAATTAATTTTTCTGTCATCATTTTTTCTTTATTTTACGATTTTTACATTCCTGGGTGAGCGATCAAGTGGGATGGCTGGCGCTGTCAGAACGACCTGGTATTGACAGTATAACTAACGTATAACGAATTGCTTGTGTTGTTTCTTTCTTTCTCAAGATGCAATCTGTGTTCATGATCTGACCCGTTCAGAATGTTACCTTTATACAAGTGCACGTCTGACGGCCCCGAAGGGCTAAGGGCTTTGTGTGGACGGCTGGGTTGTAATAATGAAAACTAAACTAAGCCCACTCTGTTTTTTTCCCAGGATTTTTCTCCATTTCGAAAAAAAGGCTTTTTTCTGAAATGCCTAATTCATTGTAATTATTCTCTCTCTCTCTCTCTCTCTCTCTCTCTCTCTCTCTCTCTCTCTCTCTCTCTCTCTCTCTCTGTCTCTGTGTGTGTGTGTGTGTGTGTGTGTGTGTGTGTGTGTGTTTGCATAATAAATTACTTCTCTAGTGAAGAAAAGTCAAATAACTTTTTATTAAGACGGTTAGCCTATTCATAATGAAAATTCAGTTACCTTTTATACCATGCCATATTCTTATATTCAAGAAAGGCATGTAATTCCCTTTTTCCTTTGATTATTGTTGTGATTGCTACTTTTTATGGACAGAAAATTCAATATCTTTTATTTTTCCTGATGACAAGTACTGTACTGCATAACGTTACTCTTTCTATTGGGATGGTACTTTTTCAAGAAGAACCTTTTGATTATGATATCTTCGCTTTTTTTTTTTGCAGGAAGAAGCTCTTTTTATTATGAGTGTTATTTTTCTTTTTAATATAGAAAGTTTCATTATCCTTTCCATTATGACGGATACGCTTTTTCAGGAACAAAAATTCAAATCATATGCTTCTCTCATAATGAAAGGTGACTCTTTCCTGACCAAAATTCGATTGCTGTTTTCATAAAGAAAATCACTCTTTTTCAACACAGAATTTTTAATGTCTTCGTTCATAATGTGTGTAACTCTTTCTGCAAGAAAATTCAATATCCATTTTCACAGAGAGAACAACTCTTTTTCATTATACAAATCATGATGTACATCTTGTGATAAAAGCAGTCCATCATAGTGTGTGCCACTTACATGTGGGAAGACAAATACACAACGCTGTAAATAACGAGGAGCCATTTACATCATTTTATAGCAGACATTACAGACATCAAACATTTCATGAAACAGAAAGTGTGCGCTATAAACAAAGACAAAAATCATAATGCACAAATCATTAAGATGAGGAATCGCAATACAGTCAATAGATCCATTCAACATGAATCGTGAATGTATTGGGTACGATTTTCTAGCTGTCTCTCATAACAGTGGGCTTACTCAGGAAGTGCATTGTGGCATCCTCCATAAACGTTGATTCTGCGACTGGGCAATTGTATATCAAGAAGGTGCTTAGTCAGTGCTGTCGTGAGTACGCTGGATTAGAACAGGCACCGCCTAACATCATCAAAGAAACTCAGGAGCAGTGCAGGGTGTCCTCTGGTGGATTGCCTCATGACGAACTTACACTGATTGCTCCTGGTGAAATACTGGTGCTGGTGCCGCAACAGGACCGGCTTGGGTGTGGTTGTGTTTAGGATAGCCGGTATAGCACGCCTGAATCATTTTACGCGCAGGAAACCACCATAAGCCAATATGGCGCTCACTGAGCAGCCCATTACGCTTTGAAAACTACCGTGGTACCGGTATGTGACATACACCCCGTAAACACAACTGTCTTTACACATGCGCCATTACTCTAGACCACGTGGACCTCACTTCCTTCCAGCTACCGATCCATTCACGCCGAAAACAACAACACTGAAAATTGTAATGGGATACGGAAAGAAGGAGTGGGAGGGGGGAGAATACGGGAGGGGGAAGGGGTGGGACCAGAATGAAGGCGACAGGGGGAGGGGGAGGGTAATTGTAACAACTTTTGCAAATTGAAGAGACTATTCTGGAGTAGTGTTCTTTGACCCTCCCCCAGCCACCCCCCCCCCCCCCCCCCCCCCCCCCCTGCCAAATTCCCGCTCAAAAAAAAACAAACAAAATAGGAAAGAAAGAAAAACTGACTTTTTTTTTTGCTTGAATTTGTACACGTATTGAGGCTGAAAAAGAAAATTCCAAATTAGTAAGGAAAGTCCAACTAAGTCTCTGGAACTGCAGGTTTTAAAAAGCGAGGGAAAGCCTTACGCATTTTCCTTGTAGAAGAAGCACGTTGGCAAGAGTTCTCGCCGTGGTTTAATTTTTCTACAGCTTATCCTGCGCCAAAAACACCACCGTAGTGTGCATGGCATACGCTCTAAGTACTGCAGTACTGTTTTGAACTTGGCAGGACATAAAGCCTGTTTCACTGACCGGAAATAGAAGCATGGGAGCAGCAACAATTGATAAAGGGAAGACAAGACAACAACAACAACAACAATAAAGAGGAAGAAGAAGAAAAGAGAAGAAAATAGAAAGAAAGATTAGAAAGGACAGAAAACATGAAGCAGTCTGATTAATAACATACTAAATCGCGACGATAACTATGGTCCCATAGCAAGTCTATCAGCTCTTCTCGGAGCGAAACGGCTGTTGTTTGCTGGTCCTGCTCACATTCCCTTTGAAAAAAAAATAAATAAATAAAAATAAAATAAAATAAAATTAAAACTACCAACAGCACTCACTGGAGATGGATTTCGTCTCACGCCCCCTTCCCTATAACCTTTACTTTTAAAAAAATGTATCAGTTGTAGGGAGTCGCCAGTCAAATGGGGCCCGTGGTCAAATGTGGTTGGAGCACTTCTCTGCGGAGCTGACAGTAGTAAGTTCGAACCATCCATGGGATTGGATTTTTATTTTTATTTTAGCTTGAAAACACTCTTTGTCCACCCAGCCGTTAATGGTTTTCCTGATTTAGCCCAGGGAAGGTTATGTGCGGTGGAAAGGAGCCAGAGGGATCGGGTGCACCTTCCATCATGCCGTGGACTAAGTACAGTGAACCTCTAACTCTTCATTGTCTCAATGGACAACAGGCTATGGGAACTTTGACCTTTTTGTGAAATTTTAACCGAGACGGATGTGATATTCGTTCCATACCATAGCTTTAAAATAAAGGCATTTGAGCCCACGTTTTATAATCCCCCCCCCTCTCTCTCTCTCTCTCTCTCTCTCTCTCTCTCTCTCTCTCTCTCTCGTCCTCACGCGAAAGCACACACACACACACACACACACACACACACACACACACACACACACACACACCGGACACGCAAACCTACGTGCGGTGAGGACCGCAGTCCTCTTCCTTCAGCGTGCACTGGGCACGACAGGTCAGGTGACGTTCCACGCGCACGGGAGCAACCCCACAACCTCCATGCTCAGCGCGCCGGGAAATGGGTAGCGGGCCTCGAGCACCTGTTAACGGAAAATAACGTAACTTGTATGAACGATGGTGGTTGAGAATGACGGCTGATGACGAGAGACAGAGAGGGAGAGAGAGAGAGAGAGAGAGGGGGGGGGGGGGGGGGGATCTGTGTGTTTGTGAGAGAAAGAGAGTAGTGTGTGTGTGTATGTGTGTGTGTGTGTGTGTGTGTGTGTGTGTGTGTGTGTGTGTGTGCTCTAGAAAGAAATTGTGAGTGTGTGTGTGTATGCAAGGTATGTATGCATACAAATATCTATCTATCTATATATATATATATATATATATATATATATATATATATATATATATATATATATATATTTGCTGAACAATTTTGTGGGGGAAAACACAAGTGCAGGCTAACAATTTCTTCCGTCATTTTACACACACACACAACACACACACACACCACACATATATATATATATATATATATATATATATATATATATATATATATATATATATATATATATTCCCCCCATTTTTCGTTCGTTTTTTTCCCTAAAAGTTCAAATCTTTGCTAAGTCATTACTATAATGACTGAAGAATTGTTAGCCTGCACTTGCTTTCCCCCACTACTTAACTGTTCAGCATTATATATATATATATATATATATATATATATATATATATATATATGTGTGTGTGTGTGTGTGTGTGTGTGTGTGTGTGTGTGTGTGTGTGTAAATGAAAACGGTTTTCTCCCTTTTGAAGGAATATTAATAGGCGAATGCCGACGGCTCTTTCAACCAATCGCGCAGAGGTTTACAGAATTCAGCCAATCGCATAACTCGACACAGTATTTATGGACCTAAATAAAAGAGACAGAGACGAGAAGAGAGGAAGCAAACACGAATCCACTTTTAGAAAAAAAAAGAAACCGACTTTCTAATTCAGCTTTGCCTTTTGAAATCGACTTTGTCTTTGATATACGAAGTGACTGCCTCATTGGTATGGCTTTTTTGCGGTCGGCTGGGCTATAAGCAACATGAATTGAATCATCTTCAATACAAAATGAATAAATAAATAAATAGCTAAATGACAAAAAAAAAATGTTGTCTGTTAACGTAAAAGGACAAAAAAAAAAAACAGTTCGGCAACCCCACCACCATCCTACCCCCAATAGTTGTTATTGCTGGGGGTGACAGTGGGGCAATAAGTTCCTACCGTCCGTAAGCTGCTCCCAAAGGCATGGGTCTTGAATAAGCTCTGATAATCAAGAGTCCAACGCCTGGCCTTTTCGAGAGGCATAGCATGACAACAAAACAACAACAGGTGGCTAAGGCGGATCTCTGGCGCCTTAAAAGAAGAGTTGCATCGAAGAGATGGAGGCCGTCAATCTGGGAGGGTACTGCGTCTAGGAGAGAGCATAGTCTGATCCTGAACATCCGCTGCCTTGCGAGTATACCTATCTGTGGGAAAGAAAGGCTGAGGGAGTAAACTCAGACAGTGTGGAGCCCCCAAAGAGGACTGGTCAAGACCTTCATCATCTTTCTTGCAGCTCTGGCTGTAGCAGCGGGCCGAAATAGAGGGGGGGGGGGGGGGGGGGGGGGGGGGGGGGGGGGGGGGGGGGGGGGGGGGGGGGGGATGGGGGGGGGGGGGGGGGGGGGGGGGGGGGGGGGGGGGGGGGGGTGGGGGGGGGGGGAGCACATGTACAATATGAGAGAGAGAGAGAGAGAGAGAGAGAGAGAGAGTCAATGTGCACATTAGTGCCACTGTAGGATACAGTTTTGAACTGAAGCATGCTGTGCAACGTGTGCTTGCCAGTTTACGCCCTCCCCCCCTCCCCTTCACTGTGTGTGTCAGTGAACATGTGCTTGTGTGTGTGTGTGTGTGTGTGTGTGTGTGTGGTGTGGTGTGTGTGTGTGTGTGTGTAAAAAGGGGGGAGGGGGGCGGCGGGAGGTTGATGTAGTTTCCCTTTACATATTTTTTCTTTGTCCTCAGCAAACTTAGAGGGGTATAACAATAAAAGTGAAAGTGCCAAGGGTTTCTCCTCCCACCACTCAGAGGACTTTACCATTTTTTTTCAGCATAAGAGCAAATATAAATAAATACTGGCTGAACCTGATTCGTAAAGATTTCATCTCTGACCTCTAACGCTTGATCGTAATCGCTACACCACAGATACCAATCACTGGATTGCCTACGGTGAGAGGGAAGTGTGCGGAGTGTCCTAACTGTTGCGGTGATCGTTCATCTAAATGCATCAGTTGATGGTACTGATAAGGTGATTTCGTCCAGATGGTTCCCGTCATATACTGTTTGGACAGTGAATGTTTTTACTTGTCTATATGACGCATTTAAAAAATCTCTGCTGTTGTTAATGGCCAGTCAGTTAATTATATTGTCAGTCACATAAACTGCGTGGTTCTTTGCGTGGACAAACCTCATGTTACTTTTCAAGGGTTCAAAGACCTCGCTGTAAGACAATAATACATCTCTGTTCAAAAGTGAACTGGATTTTAAGCAGAAAGAAGCAAAAATTAGTCATTGGATTGTCTAAAGTTCGCCTCAATAGCTGATCTCCATGTCTCTTATTCACAGACCCTAAATATTGTTGTATATGTCGGGATAGACATGATTCGTCCATTTATATCAATGTTCCCACTCTTTCGACTGGGAGGGGGGGGGGGAAGCACCCGGCATTCGCAGTTCTCTCCCCCTCCCAAGTCTGACCGACAGAATGATGATCTCCTTGTACAGGGGTACGCAGGCTAGGTACGGGGTGGGTGTGCAGCCTCCGCATCGCTCCACCCTGGTGCACTCCGGGTAGTAGGCCACCTCGGGGTCGAACAATTCCAGGTCCAGGCGAACAGACATGTTGCGGGGAGAACACTCGTCCGACTCGGCCAACAGTTCCCCT
Organism: Conus betulinus; assembly: GCA_016801955.1. Lineage (NCBI taxonomy): Eukaryota > Metazoa > Mollusca > Gastropoda > Neogastropoda > Conidae > Conus > Conus betulinus. The sequence goes on along the minus strand of JADBJO010000650.1, from coordinate 469,760 downwards.
GCACAGGCCACACGTCAGAGATTAGGATTTTGTAGTAAAAACACTACGTAATCCATGTAAGCGTTTTGAGGCCTAGCATAGATGTGAGTCGGCATTTAATGTTAAACTGGTACTTGATCAAAAGAACAACTCCCACTAATTACTTCCCTTGTTTGAGGGGATCTTGACCGATGAAATCACAATCTTCAAATACAGGACCTTCCCCTTAGTTGTGACACATTTGAAGCCTTCGCACTCACCCTTGAGCCTGTCTCTTTGCACCATTTTCAAGAGCACAAGCTAATCCCATTTCTTTGATTTTAATCTGTCTGCTTAGAACCACCTGGCACAAAACCAATTGCGCCGTTCTATAAATACTCGAGTCATTAAGCAATGCCTTTGCGCATTAATTTTTGGTGTGCGATTTTGTTTGTTGTTTTTTTTTTTTTTGTTGTTTGTTTTTTATTTTTAATCCAAATAACCAAAATGGAGTACTCTGATTTCAACCTCAACCTGAATAATACCCCTAATATATCTTACCAAAATGCCATTAATTTATAATTTATAATGTCACGATGTGCGCTAGGAATCTTTCTTTTCTTCTTTGTCTCCTGCCCCCCCCCCCCCCCCCCCCCCCCCCCCCCCAAGGTCATCTGGTATATCTCTATGGCTTCGAAACAGGGAGGGGTGGCGGAAGGGGGAGGCACTAGGTAATCTTCTCCCTCCTCCCCCTCCCCTCTCCCCACTCATATATTGTCGTAGGGGTTCTCTCGTGCCCACTCCCTCTCCTCTTGTATGGGTGACAGTTTCTTTGGCATCATACGAGCTGCATTCTTTTGTGGATGCATGAAACTATTCTCCTCCAGTTGACACGGCTAAGCAATCAACCTTGATTAGCGGGAAAACGAAATTTGCCATGAAAAAGGCAGAGTCATAATGCATTTGTTTAAAAAAAAAAATAAAACAAAAGTAAAAAAACAGACTAGAAGCTTTTTTCAAACTGCCCTTTACCAGCGAAATTGGTGGAAACCACGGACTAGAAACACACATAATCAATGCAAAAAAAGAGTAAATAAATAAACAAGTAATAAATTTTCAAAAGACAACAGTTAGCCACATATATCCCCAAAGACAAATCGTTAAAATGTTGGTGTGGATACTTATCAAAAAAGGAATTCCGGGATCTGTTTATAAGATTATTACGGACGTTCTACTCCACACAAACACTGTCAGATCACTGGTACGTGTTAATGTTTTGTTGTTGTTTTTTAACAAAATGATATAATTTCTACCGATTAAAAAAAAAATTCACAATTTGTGTTTTTTTTTATCCTATCTAAAAAAATTAAATGGGAAGTAGCTCCATAAGCTATTGCTTCCTCTGGTAGGAAAATCATTTGTTTGTTTATTCGTGGACTGATTCAAAATCGGGCCCACAAATCTGCAGAGGTATGTGCTCAATTGCATGTGTTGTCGTTGTTATGGTGCTGAAAAAAAGTTAAATCAGACTGCTGTTTGGAACATACCTGAGCCTGCAATAATTCGTTTCCCATCTTCCCTTTCTTCTGGGACGAACACTGAAACACAACCGTCAATGAACAGCATCGTTCACGTTGAAACAGAGCATCAAATGGTAAATGTAGCTGATACAAAAATGAAACAGAGCACAACCGCCAATCAGTAGCATCGTTCACGTTGAAACAGAACATCAATTGGTAAATGTAGCTGATACTAAAATGAAACAGCATCAAAGTGTGAACATAGCTGATACTCACATTACGTAAATCATCAAATTGTCAACATGACTGATGGTAGAGAAAATTAGTTTCTCAAATAGTAAGAACGACTAACACTGAAACAGAGCAACAAATAGTAAACATGACTGATAATGAAATTAAATAGACCATCAAACGGTGCCCATTACCGTAAGACAGTAAACATACCTAATGCTGAAACATACGGTCAATAGTAAACACGAATGATACTGAAACAGACTGATGAATAGTAAACATGAGTAATACTGAAACAGTCTAATAGTAAACATGAATAATACTGAAACAGACCATCAGATAATAGATATGATTATAGTATAATACAGTGCGTTAAAACTCGTCTAAACTTCATTCATTATCTAGCTAGGACAGGTAATCAGCCTCAAATACTGAAACATTGTTTTAAGGACATACTGCACCAGTATAGGATGTTTCCAACATTATATTTGATAACTCTCTCTCTCTCTCTCTCTCTCTCTCTCTGAGTATTCGATGCGCAAGTCAATAGT
>JADBJO010000650.1:435000-445000 GCA_016801955.1 Conus betulinus | reverse complement strand
ATCTAATCCCATTAATTCTCTCTGTCTCAGGCACACATCACCAGTGTGTGTGTAAAGATGTCATAACTGGCACGCTGTAATTGACATAGGCCTTTCATATTTTTGTTCATCAGGTCGGACTAGTTTAAAACAGCCAACAAAATATATACCTGTTTAAGTTTGGTTTTTCTGCTTCCAGAATTTGAGAACCTTTAGCTGAAAAAAAAAATCCGACAAGTTGGAGACTTAACCAAAGAAAAGGTCTGGGAAAGAGACAAGGCATGACCAAGACTGACTAGGTAAAGAATATGGTCAGAAACGTGTCAGGAAAATCAAGAAAGTCTGTTCTACAATGAAGAGAAAAAATACCGTCGCTCTGCCATTGGTGTTCTGAACATATATTATGCTGCTGAGTCTGATCCAAAGTCAGTATAATCTGTCATACAAGCTGTTTATCTTTCAGTCACTCACAATGAAACATATTCTTTTAGAGTGTTGGGACTTGCATGATGTGAGACGTAAACATTTTACAGCAGACTCCACGAAAACCGTGTTCACCTGATGTGATCTTTGAATTTCTGAGGGAGACTAATATTTTCATCTGATCTGAGATTTTACAGTAGAAAGATTTTTAACAAAATTTGGATGTGTTTTTAGAAGGTGCACTTTAAAGGGTTGTGTTAATGAATGCCTAGTTGGCTGAACTCGACGGGGTAACAGCCGTGATATGGCCCTTTGTGGTCAGCTGGGCTAGTAATAGTATGAACAACATTACCTTACCTATTTTTCAGTTAAAGTGAATTATACCTATAAATACACTGCTGTCTAGCGTAGTTATTTCATTCAGTGTCTTTTTCAACTAAGGGAGGGTGAGTACAAATAGTGGGAGGGGAGGGGTTGAAGGGAGAGGAAGGGTTTATAGATCTTTGTGTCTGTTCACCCCCTGGGCAACTAAAAATTATCTGGGATTTTATAACCCTAAAGTGGTCCCTTATTGTTAACATTGCCTCAGTACACGCCCTGTTTACTCCAAACTGAAGATCATGAATGTGAATTTAGTGCAATAATTCAAAATGCTTAAAAAAATTGTCATTGTTTTGTCTTCTTGTTCTTTGCTGAGCATGGCCACATTTAACAGTTTGATTTTCTCATGTCACAGATATGTGGCGTCAACAACGGTTTCCACTGGGAGGTTAGGCAAGCGGTTGGGTATGCATAGATTTGAAGTATAAATCAACTACAAGATAGTCAAATGTTTGTATGGGGAAAAAAAAAAACAATCAAGTTTAATGAAGACAAGTGAACTATGCCAGTACCAATTCCTGAGTTTGTAAGAATTTTGATGTTAATGAGGACACGTTCTTTGTAGTACTCATCTTAACAATGTAGGCGACTGGGTGTTTGACAAGTTTTAATACACTAAGGTCACACACACACACACACACACACACACACACACACACACACACACACACACACACACACACACACACGCACACACACTCATAGGCTTGTGATACACACACATTAAACATGAATATGCGCACTGCATGTGGTCACACACTTACACAGACATACATGTATGCATATGCACAACATGACACATTCTTTATGACCAAAGAGTGCATGTGACAGGCAGTTCTAAAGCTTTCCCCCTCTCCCTCTCTTGTGTGTGTGTGTGTGTGTGTGTGTGTGTGTGTGTGTGTGTGTGTGTGTGTGTGACCAAAATTTTAACTGTGGTGTTTGTGGATCAATGTACACACTGGATGATCTATGCTTTGAGCTGTGCAATCAAAGACATTGAACATAATTGTTGGTTCATGAGTTCACGGTGGGCTTAACAGTTTTGCCAAAGCTGATGGATCAACATTCCTGTGGATGAGATACCTTGATATTCGAGTAAAGAATTAGAGAAGAAAATAAGGAGTGTTGGCCTCTGGTCTGGAAACCCATTGTGGTGGAGCAGATAATCTCTTTGTATAAGATTTAACATCCAGTCGCGCCAGAGATGGGGTACAGGAATAATCGTCACGGGTGAGCGGAAGTAGGAACCAACCTAACACACAACACTGACAAACCCCAGCAGACTAGCAAATGTGATAAGTGGCACATTTGTCAGGTTTAATGCCGGATGCAAGCTGCGTTAAACACGGGATGTCTGACTGTAGGGTCAGTGCCCACCCTTCTTGCTGACCAGATGACAATAAAAAGTTGTCCAGGAGGCACACATTTGTCTCTTTTCTTTTTCTTTTTTTTTTTTTTTTTTAATGAAACCTCTGCTTCAAACTTTGAAATCTGTGCATCCATGAAAATCATGCTCCTTCAGTTTAGCAGCTCTAGGAACACTGCAGTGTACAGATTTGAGCTTGCAGGACAGCTGTTGATCAGCAAGTTGGGTCAGATTTGGTGGAACTGCAGACAGACTGGAAAATCCCCTTCATGCTCTTGCCATAAGATGAAGTGTTGTGTGGTGAATTATTCACAGTACTAAGATTTTTCTGCCCAGTCCCAGATTTTGACCAACTAATCCATGGTTTTATTTACCTGGAGAACGAGTAAATCTCAGTTTTAACAGTTATAAAAAAAACAAAAAAACAAACACACACTGGCTTCCACTTTAATCAAATTCAGGTTGCCTACTTTTGATTTATCATTAACTTTTGGCTTTTCTTTGAATCAAATTGTAAAATATTCGCAATGATAGGTTTGAGTTATGAACTTTACACTGGTTTCAGTTAGGAATTATGAACTTTACACTAGTTTCAGCCAAGCACATCATAGTGATGTTAGTCGTGCATATATAGATGGAGCACTAAGTCAGGTTTTCATGTGTCTTAATCATGATTTGTGTGCAGGTAAAAAAAAAGACATGACGGACAGTTGTGCATTTAGACAGATTTATGAAAGTCGTCTCGCTTCCTAAATTCAAGCTGAAAACAAGCTCCCCACTAGTTGGCAGAAACAGTGAAAATATGGTAGACTTACATCACTCGAGAAAACCAAAAAACAGTAAAATATAGGCAGTGTTAGTTCTTCTATCATGGCACAGCTTCAGCCTCTCTTTTTCTGCAACCAGAATAACCAAAATCACCAAGGATCCAACACCTTTTGATGTAAATTCAGCTTTCACATGTCTAACCCCCAACCCCCTCCTCTCTTCTCCCCGTCCCATGTCTTCCCTCCACATACACATACTTGTTTGCATTCAGCCACGCCACCCCAGTAACCTTCTCACGAAAATGAAAATAAAATAAAATGAAATATGCACATGCACACGGACAAATACACACACACACACACACACACACACACACACACACACACACACACACACACACACACACCACACAGTGACTCTCTCTCTCTCTCTCTGTCTTTCATTCTCTCTCTCTGTCTTTCATTCTCTCTCTCTCTCTCTCTCTCTCTCTCTCTCTCTCTCTCTCTCTCTCTCTCTCTCTCTCTTTCAGTTTGTCTCCTTCTTCATTCTCCTTCTCTCTCTCCCTCATTTGTTGTCTTCCTTCCACCATCCCTGTCTGTCTTCGTCTGTCTTATCTCGGTCTGTCTGTCTGTCTGTCTGTCTCTCTCTCTCTCTCTCTCTCTCTCTCTCTCTCTCTCTCTCTCTCTCTCTCAGTCAGCCTCTTTCTGTCTGTCTGTCTGTCTGTCTCTCTCTCTCTCACTCTCTGTCTCTGTCTCTGTGTCTGTCTGTGTTTCATCACTGTCTCTCTTCGTGTCTGCCTGTCTGTCTGTCTGTCTGTCCGTCTGTCTGTCTGTCTCTCAATCTGTCTCTGTATCTCTCTGGCTCTCTCTCTCTAAAATCTGTCTCTCAGTCTTCCACACACCCCCCCCCCCCCCCACCCCCCACCCCCAACCTACCTGTGGCCTGAATGTTGCTAAATTCAAACTCTGAAGAATGACAGCGAATCTGGTCTTCTGCATCGTCAGTGATCAAGTTTCTTTGTAACAGAAAGTGTTTAGACATTCTGGATCGTAAGAGAGGCCTTTTTGGGGGAGTGTGGTGTGTGTAGCTGATCCGTTTTTTTTTTTTTTTTTTGTGTAAAATGGGCAATAGCCTGAGAGTTCACGTTTCTGATTACTGATGAGACACGGTCTTGGACAGATAGCTTGGGTTTATTTCAACAGACAGTGTTATCTGAGTGAGTGGGATGTTTAAAAAAACAAACTACCATTGACAGGTTGGCATTCAGGTCAGCCCTAATCAGAGTTAAAGCTTAAACTGAATCAGAATAACAGGCCTGTCTACTGTTTCAGAGGCTGTCACCCATCTTGTTCTTAAAAGTTCATTAAAAAAAAAAATCCTTTTTAGTGGATTCACACATATGCATGCTTGGATGTTCATCGCCTGCACACGTGTATCATTTGATCATACTGTGGTGCACAGTGCAGCTTCTCTTCATGAAAGCATTGTATATGTTTTGATAGTTTTATTCTCATCACAGACATAGCCGCAACACACGCAGTTACACACAGGCATACGCACGCAAGCATGCGCATGCACACACACACACACACACACACACACACACACACACACACACACACACACACACAGAAAAACATGCTCTCTCACACACACACACACACACACACACACACACACACACACACACACACACACACACACACACACACACACACACACACACACAAACAAACAATTACAAAAACACTCGCTGGTGCATACACACACACACACACACACACACACACACACACACACACACACACACACACACACACACACACACAAACACACACACACACACACACACACTCACAAGAGCTTGCATAAAACAATAAACAAGTGTAAAATGTTGAGTGTTTTATTTTCATGATCTGTTTCAAATGCATGTAACTTGAACTTTACATATTAGAGAAAGAGACAGCTGTTCTATGTCCCCAACCAAAATGTAGATTGAACAAGCGGAGAGGGATAGGAGTAAGGGTGGGGTGGGTGGGGAGGCAGGTGGGGAAGACAGAGAGAACTGAAAAGAGGGTAGCACATGTTAAAAAAAAAGGGGGGTAGCAAGTTAAAAGAAGAGATAGATTGGAGAGAAGGGAGGAGGGTTGGGGAGAGAGGAGAGGGTTGTGGGGCAACGCAAGGAGAATGGGGCAAATGTGGGGCTGTTTTTTTACGAACTTGTAGAATGATAGATTGTTACCAGCACTTGCCAGTTGTGTTGTTTGTTTGTTTTTGAGTTTTGAAAACCAGCTGTTCCGAATATTTCTGAGCTGTTTTGAGGACATGTATTGTGTTACCAGTACCTTATCGGCCATCAGTTGAAGCTTTTGTGTTATTTTGTTTTGTTTGGTGGTTTTGTCTTTTCGTTTGGAGCATCTCAAATGATGTTGGTATTTTGGGGCTCTGGGGTATTTCGTATCACTAATTTGTGCAGCTGCTGTTGTGTGAGCACAGTGAAACGAAAGGTTTGTATCATGCGTCCCTGTCACTTCACCCTGAGCTGAAATTGTAGAGAATGCTGTTTTTTGGTAGATTACTTACAAACCAAAGATGCTGGAGTGAAAAAATGTGTGTGGCGCTATCTGCGGCCTCATCCTTTCTATTTCTGTGATCGTGGTAATTCAATGAGCAGGGGCAACGACCCCTGGTGTATCAACAGATCTGTTATTTGGCTTGGCAGCCATGAGTGACACGTACACTCCCAAACACATTTGCTGATTTATCAGAATGATCTGGATCCTGGTTCCATTCTTTGGAGGAGGAGGAGGAATGAGGGGAGGTGATGGGGGGGGGGGGGGGGGGGGGGGGGGGGCTGCTGGAATGTGGGTTAGATTTGGGGACTGGCACTGAAATATGTGTGCAGCTGTACTTTAAGTCTTGTTAGGATTATTTCAACTTGTGTTGGTTCAGTCAGATTCGAACAAAATTCATAGCACCTGTGAGCAGGCATGACCTTTGTGTCACTGTCAGTGTGCTTACCTTCATCATACACACAGTGACAGACTGATTTGTGTATTCAATTCCTTTCTCTGGAGTTGGTGTCTACGCCATGTGCTTGGAATTGATCGTCAATTGAATTTGAACACTTGCTCATGCATACTTGTATACATGTGAACTTTCATGTATACATAGAGTGATACACACGTGTGATTACATGTGCTCGTATGTACACACTCATAATAACACAGAATGAATTAAAGAGGTGCTGTTTTGCAAGAGAGCATGCACATGTGTCTAAGTTTTTGCTCAAATGACTTTTAGATGCAACACAGATGTTAAGTGAGCTTATGCGTAGGCCCATATGCTTTCCCTTAGTCATATTGACACCTGTGCACACTTGATGTCTGTGCACATCCATACACACGTGTGTGCAAACACACAGAAACACTCTGTGGATACAACGACTATGTCTCTTTGTCTTTCCATCTGTGCCTTTTCCTCACACAGACTTACTCCACCCCAACGTCCTCCCCTCATAATGCGCGGTGTGCAGTCACTTAAGGACTTTAAATCTGCATTTTTTATACTCCACACAGCACAAAACAGACAAGACTTTAGTTTAGATTATAACAAAAATCAGGGTGCTGTTTAAAAAGCAATTGAAAATCAAATGACCAAGATGATTAGCGACAGTACAGTAGAGGAGTCAGACAAAGAAATAACGAACAATAACCAGACAATAAAAGGAGTGCAGTTGTGTATCAGAGCATCAGTTCAAGAATAACTGTAATGTTCGTATCAAGATAAATTCATGTGCAGCAAATGCTTACACAAGAGCTTTTCTTTGTGCGTATTGTTTGTGTACTTGTTTACTGTATACACACACACACACACACACACACACACACACACACACACACACACACCCAATAAATATGTTCGTCCGTTTACGTTTATAAATGCTTTCATATATCATTGCCTTTACATATTGATTTGTCTTTCATTTTATGTCATCAGTCCTGAAGATGGTCTATGACTGAAACGTTGAACTTTTTTTTTTTTTTTTTTTTTTCCTATTTTCAAATCTTCAGAGCATCCTGAAAGAGAGTTTGTATTCATTTTCTTCTGTTTTTAATGTATTCTTCATGATACGAACTTAAATTTCTAATTACAGAAGGGTAAGAGGATGGAATCGATGAAGGAGACTGAGCATTATTTGACAGGTTATTAGAATACTGAATGGATGCTACAGTCGATCTGACTATCTATTGCAAACTTGTCCAAGTGCCAGCAGTGTCTGGCAGGATCTTTTTGGTGCTCTAGGTCATCAACATGCATGCACCTAAGTACTTGTTGAGTGACACCCCACCCTCCCCCCCCCCCCCCCCCCCCCCCCCCCCCCCCCCCCCCCCCTATTATTGCAGTTTAAAACATACAGGTTTTTGTACTCCAAGTTCTTATAGAACAGGGAGTACTTTACAATGGGAATGAAGAAATCCTGTCTGTTTGTCTGTCCGTGGTCAAAATGTGTTTCACTCGCTCCAGACAAAACTTTTGGGCCAATCTTTCTGAAGATTTGTATGTATGTTCATTATGGTCACAGATGATGCCCAATGTTTTATTTTACCAGAATAGCCATTACTAACGACTACAAGGGCCCAAAATGGTTTTTCTTCTGTATAGAATATCTCAGAAAGTACTTCTATTCAAGATAAACTGGGAGTACGTTTATATGCTTTGCATCTTGTTGATTATTATCAGGCAGTTAGGTAGTGAAAATTGCACACATTGTCCAGAGTAGACACTAGCTTTTCTCTCTGCAGCATCTATTTGTGCATATGGCTTTGTGTGTGTGTGTGTGTGTGTGTGTGTGTGTGTGTGTGTGTGTGTGTGTGTGTGTGTGTGGCACTGAAATGTTTTTCATATATTTTCTATTTATTTGTTGTAATCTGGAAGTGTCAAAATTTTAGGGAAATGGCTGGAGCTCTCAGCACGGCCTGCTTGCTAGCCTGAAGTTGTCAGCTATTCTGCTGCCATGCCATAACCGATGATGGCATTTGTTGTTTGTTTGTGTTTCAGGATATGGTGGTGTGTGTGTGTGTGTGTGTGTGTGTGTGTGTGTGTGTGTGTGTGTGTGTGTGTGTGTGTGTTCTGTGCATGTGTGTGTGTGTGTGTGTGTGTGTGTGTGTGTGTGTGTTGAAGGGCTACCATGTTTTGTGATGTGACTTTTTTTTATGTAAGTTTTGACAGCCCTGAAAGGCTCTGTTTGGTCGGGCGGACAACAGTGATTAGATCTTAGATTTCTTTACTCTTCCCTCTCCATGTGTGTATGTGCATGCACGCTATCAGCTGTGTGCTTTAAAGATCAAGGTACCCATGACTCTCTTTTATGTGTGTATGAGCTTGCATATGATCAGATATTTTTTACCCATGTTGGCATTCACTGTGATTTGTTGCGACTCAAAATTACCCAGCGTGCACCAGGACACTTGGAGAGGAGACGAGTACTGCCCAGCATTCCCCATTATCCACTGAAATGCTGTAATGAACGTGATAGCTGTAGCTATGCTATTCATGTGTCTGGTTTTGGCATCTCTGTGACCAATTTGTTTTATGAGTTGAAAATAATGAAAGCTGCAAGAACAGTAAAATTGAAGCGCTGCATGATTGCACCTAAACTCCAGACATCAGAACAGAGATGTGGCTAAAACCAGGGGTGTAAAAATGATACATTGAAACATCAAAACTGTTGTAGGGTTTGTTTTTTTTTCATTCATTTGGGCTTATGAGTACCAGCACGTATGGAGCATGACATTAGCTGACGTACACACACACACACACACACACACACACACACACAAACATGCATACACCCCCCCACACACACACATGTGCACGCTCACACTCACACGCACATACACACACACACATGCATGCACACACATGCACATACATGTGAAACAGGGGAGAGAGACTTGTCATGGATGACCAATTTGATATCCAGGGTGGGGGGCAGGGACTTCAGGGAGTGTTTGACAACAGGTCTTAAGAAAGAAGCCCCTCTACTTCCCCTCCACCTTCTCTCATATACAAGTGTTAACTCTGAACTCCTGGCATCCTAACAGCGCCAGGCTACATCCAGATCATGACTCCTAAAAGCCCTTCTGCTGGATGATGGAGTGACTTGAATTCAAAGTTGCCTTGTGACAGTAGTTTTATTCACGCAAGTGATAGACAGACGGTCAAAGACTGGACCAAGAATATGCTACTCTGTGGGTTTCACCTACCATACATGAATAACTGTCATAGACAATCCACAGTGTACATCCATCCAAGGTCAAGGTTGCAGGTCTTAAGCACATGGTGTCAAGGTGGAAAGGTGGCCCAGTGGGAATACATGCTCACTGTAGAGAAAATGATGCGCTCCCCAGTTCATGGCTCGAGTCTCGCACAGAATTCCCCCCCCCCCCCCTTTTTTTTTTTTTTACCTGTTCTCAAGTCTCCCACAGTATGTTTTTTTTTTTTTCTTGTTTTGTTTTTGTTTGTTTGTTTTATCTGTTTTTCGAGTCTCGCACAAAATGACTTTTTTTTTTTTACCTGTTTCCCACCACACCTTAAGAGATGGTAAGATGAGTACTAGCATTCTGGATGAGACTGTAATCCATTTCCAGTTCTAATTCTGTTATCATTGCCCAGAGTCAAAAAGAGAGAGTCAGAAAAGATGATGTTACAAAGTACAGATCGGCTAGAATGCAGGGATATCATTTGTATTGAAAGAGCCCATGGGCATCCTCACAAGAAGAAGGAGGGTAAGGGTGAGGGAGAGCTGGGGGTAGGGGGGAATGGGAGAGAAGGGGGAGGAGCAATAATCCAAGGCCCCGGGCGGGGCGACTATCCCCAACCCGGCGGGTCCCTGGGTGGCGGATAGGGGTTCGGCCCCCAGATATGAGGGTTAGCTGCGATATAAGTCAGGCTCTGCCTGGTCGAATAAGCCCTGGACCAAACTGGCGATGTTCCTACCAGGATGGAGCAGGGTAACAGGTGGCACTGTTACACCATATCAGATTCCCCATGTGTGTCCTGTGACGGGTTCATCATGCG